>CM021697.1:1240167-1250890 GCA_011074415.1 Stictonetta naevosa | reverse complement strand
CGTGCCCTGGGAGCGTTGCGGGACCCGCAGCCCTCCAGGCCAAGCTCCCTGCGCGGGCATGAGACAAGAGGAGGCAAAAACTCAAACAACTCGGGCTGGAATTCAAAACAGCTCCAGTGCGAAGGACGCCGATAAGCGCCGGGAGCTCCCTCCACCTCTCCATGTCTCTTTTCTCACGTCTGGCCACGGGCAGAGTGAGTTTGACCTCCGGGGACAAACAGGTGCTGGCTCCCAGCTCAGCCGCCTTTTTCTGCGCAACAAGCTGCTGACAGAGTCCAGCTTCCGAGCCACCAGGATGTAAATTAGCAGGACAGAAGAAAAAGGAGAAAAATCTGAGCAGTTTCATTGTAGTGGGTTTACGTGGCAAGGTTTTGGTAGCAGGGGGCCATAGGGGTGGCTTCCGTGAGAAGGATCTAGAAGCTTCCCCATGTTTGGTAAGGGCCCCGCCACTGACCAGAGGGGAGCCAATAAGTGATGCTGTTTGCGCCTCTGTGAGAGCAGATTTAAGACAGGGAAAAAAAACAACACTGCACCACAGAGCAGCTGGGAGAGTGAGAGGAGTGAGGAACAGCCTTGCAGGCGCCAAGGTCAGTGAAGAAGGAGGGGGAGAGGTGCTCCAGGCGCCGGAGCAGAAGTCCCCTGCGGCCTGTGGTGAGGCCCCTGGAGAAGCAGGATGTCCCCCTGCAGCCCACGGAGTACCTCGGTGGAGCAGGGTTCCACGCTGCAGCCTGTGGAGGAGACCACGGTGGAGCAGGTGGGCCTGCACCGATGGAGATTGCGGCCTGTGGAAGAGCCCTGCCGGAGCAGATTCCGGGTTGGACCTGTAGCTTGTGGAGAGGAGCCCACGCAGGAGCAGGGGGTCTGGGGGGAGCTGCTGCCCGTGGGGGGCCCAGGTTGGAGCAGTTTGCTCCCGAGGGATGGACCCCGTGGTACAGACCCATATCTGGAGCAGTTCTTGGAGAGCTGCTGCCCGTGGGCAGCCCACGTCAGATCAGTTCGGCAAGGACTGCATCCCGTGGGAGGGACCCCACAGCACAGGGGACGAGAGGGACCGAGAAGGAGCGGCGGCAAAGAAGCGCTACAGACTGACCATAACCCCCGTTCCCCTGCACCGCTCGGGGGGAGGAGGTGGAAGAGGGTGGATGGGGGGAAGGTGCTTTTAGTTTCTTTCCTTTGTTTTCCCTCTTCTCTAGCTCGTTAGTAATAGGCAATAAATCTTACTGTCTCCCTGTGCTGAGTCTGTTTTGCCCGTCACGATAATAACTGTGCGATCTCCTCGTCCTTGTCTCAACCCTTGAGCCCCTTTCATCGTATTTTCTCCCCACTCCTCTTTGAGGAGGGGGAGTGAGAGAGCGGTTGTGGTGGAGCTCGGCCACCCACCCGAGTAAAACCACCACATTTATCCATCCCTGCTCTGCCAGGCGAGTGAGAAGACGCTGGTGAAGAGCTCTCCACACCTACAGCTCCCACTAAGGAGCAGGGCGGGCTCCCTCCAAGCATGACATTTTGGTCCAAAGGGGACGGATCCGAAGAGTAACTCTCACCAGAGTTGTGGGTCAAGTCCTGGCATGGCCAGCTGGGTGAGTGGCAGAGGGAACTGTGCCCTGATGCCACCTGCCTCTGCCACCAGCGGGATTTGTGGTGAACAAAGCGACTCCGACATCTGGAGAGAGAGCTGGCAACACTTCCTGAGGGTCTAAAAAACATTGAACAGGGCACGGGGCTGGCCAGGAGCAGCCAGTGACAGAGGATGAGGCAGGAACGTGAATCCTCCATGAGCAGAAACATCTGGACCAGCTGTTTTAGGTAGTTTTTAAGACAGTGCAGAGGAAGCACGAGGACAGGACCAACCTTGGCTGCGTAGTGCAGCGCCGTGAGCCGCAAGGCCGTCGCTCTCTCGTTGACCCCGATGCCCAGCTCGGCCACCAGGAAGCGAATGGCTCCGTCCTGCGCCGTGACGGCCGCCCGGTGCAGTGGCTGAGCACCCAGAGCATCCACGGCTGTGGGACAAGCCTGAAAGAGAGGGGAGAAAGAGGGGGAAGCGATGAACAGCTTGGTCAAACCTTCAGGGCCAGTCACCAGTCTCCTGTCTGGTGATTCTCTTCAGTTAAAGCACAGACGTTGGGTTTCGGTTCTTTAAAGCCGCAAGAAACAACCCGTCTCCAGCCTTCGTGGTGGTGGAGAAGAATTTGGACACAGGTAGAGGGAGGGAGAAGGGTGGAGGACCTCGTGAAATCTCTTCTGCGAGCCTCTGAACGCGACCACAAAGACACAAACTCAGGATGGGTAACAGAAGTGATACCCGGTGAGCTCATCTTAACGGATATCTTCCAGCCTCTTGGCTGGACTCAAGGTTTTATAAAACCTAGAAAGTTTTACTTCCATTTTATACTGCCATTAGTGCTTCCAGTGCCGGCTTCGTGGCTGTAAGCCAGGGCTCCAGAACGAGGAAATTAAATCATCTATTCCATCTTCATTGTCTGAAGTGCGAGACTGAAAATGCAAGCAAGTATTTTGTACTGTAAGGACCACAGGAGCGAAGACGAGGGCCAAAACGTCTCCTGAAATTAACAAGTATTTACACACTCAAACACAACCTGGGCATCAAGATGTCTCTGCTGCTCTGTGTAGCTGTGTGAGGCTCATGGACAGCTAAGTCCACCAGTTTATGACCTTGAAAAGTGTGGTTCCACGTTTCCTTCTCCGGGCCCGCTCCGTGCCGTGCTGAGCAAGCCCTGACCACCCCTGCCGCTGCCTCTCCATCCTCCTTCACCATCCAGGGGACGTATCCTGTCGCAGGGTGCCCAGTCCCGCTGCCCTTGCTTGGCAAAACCTCACTCACCTCCAGGGAATTCGCCTGCAAGGCTTTGGTAGGATTTGGTTACGAGCGGCCTGCCTTTCCTGGCAGCTTCAGCTCCTCCTGGAGGAGGGAGGCGAGGTTTTTGGCACCTACCCCGTGTTTTTCCAGGAGCAGCCGGGCGATGTCGACGTGCCCGTTCTGGAGAGCGTCCGTGAAGGGAGTGACTCCACAATTGTCCCTGCTGTCCGGTTTGTAGTGGCACCTGGGAGAGGAGACAAAAGCGGGGGCAGTTTTGGTGGTGGTTCTAAAACCCTTCCTGTCCCAGTCACTTCTCATTGGCACCAGAAAAAGACAAAAAGCCAGCCCAAAGGCCACGCACAAACCTGCCTCGGGGCTTTACAGCCCAGGGCACGGGCCTGCTGGGGATTTGGGGCTCAGAGACCTGGTTCTCAGCTGGAGCAGCTTGCTCGGGCTCTGCAGATCGTTTACATTTCCCCTGCCCCCTGAACAGATGGTTCAGGGAGGAGCAAGGTGTGCACAGACCTCGCACTGGCAGAGGGGAAAACCTGATCCTCATAAAGCAATGTCACATACTAAAAAAAAAATCAAAATCAAAGCCTGCAGGTCTCACTGAGGTTAAAGCTCCGCTGAAATGAGAGAGGAGTGAATTAAAATGGAAAGCCTGGCTCGAGTCGCAGGGCTACGTTAATGCTGGGCCAGGCATGACCAGGAATTACCGAGGCTAGGACGAGTAGGCTAACGGGTGCTGCGATGCTCGGGGACAGCTGCTCCAGCTCTGGCAGCAGGTAAATCGGGTTAGGAAAGCACCAGGCTCAGGATGGCTGGGGGCACGGGCTCGTTTAAAGCCACTTCGCAGCGGTCTCCCAGGAGCCTGGAAATAAAGCCTGGAGGAGCTGCACCCCCAGAGCCAGCTGCCAGGAAGCTTTTCTCTTAACGTAGGACCTCGGACACGTTGGAGGCAACGGGAATGAATCAGCACGGAGGAAGAGCTGAGTTACATAAGAGAGGTTTTATGGCACCGCGAGGTCTGAGCCCTGCCGGGGAGCGGGCTTGGCGGAAAGGCCCCGGCAGCGGCCGTGAAAAAGCCAGGAGGAAACGGAGACGGCCTCGGGGAGCAGCTGTGCAGCTGGGCTTCGAGCGCAGAAACGTCCTTTGTGTCAGGGTGGCTGGCGTTGGAAACCAGGCGGGGGAAGAGAGGAGAAGCAGAGCCCGCAGCCGGCGCTGGAGGAAGCGTGCTTACCGCTCCAGGAGCAGCTCCACCGCGTCCCGACAGCCGTGCATCGCTGCAAGAGAGAGAGGAACCGCCGGTAATTTGTGGTTTCATGCCACCAGCCGCCTACGGGGGAACATAATCGTGTTTCTGACCCTTCGTGATGCAGGAAGGAGGTCCAGGAGGCTTTACGTGGAAAGCTTCTGATTTCTGTTTGTAATTAAAGCATTGCCTCCAGGTCTCAAGCCTTCCTTACCCCTGTTCCGATAGGGAAACGGGAGATAGAGCAGGGAAGAGGCAGGCATAAAAGCGCTGTCTGCCCCTACCTGCAGACTGCACGCGCGAGAGTGTAATTAAGCTGACACAAAGATCGTTTCTTGCTAAGGGTTCGTTAATCCCTGCAGCGAAATCTGGGAGAAGCAGAGAGAACACAAAGCCGGGAGCTGCTGAATAGCCTGCTGGCATTGCCCCCCCTTCCTCAGCCCCTCAGACTCCCCATCGCTCCCATCTCATCATCCTAATGAAGCATCCTCGCCGAGACTGCGGCTCGGAGGAAAAACAACCATCGTGGGGGAGGTTCTGAACATCGTGCACTGAAATCTTCCTCTTTTTTTTTTTTTTTTAAAAAAAAAAACAACATAACAATGAAGAACGGACAGCATTAATGGGGCTTTTTTTTTTTTCCCTACAGGTCATTTTGCAAAAATTAAATAGATTACAGGAAAAAAAACTATCAAGCCAAGCCCAGAGCTGCAGCATCAGGCGATTTACTCCACGCAACAGAAGAAGAGCCCCTGGCAAACGCGTGTTCATAGCGTTAACCTTCAGATGTGGCAGCACAAGGGATGCTCCTCGGGAGCCCAGCGAGGGTTCCCATCCTCCCTGATCGCGGCCGTGTTCTCCTGCTCCCTTCCCATTTACCACCCCCTCCACCTGAGCTGATGGAACCACAGGCAGAGCCTCACCGTGAGAAGGATTTCTGAAATGGAGGCTTTAAAACACCCGAGCTGCCTGGAAAAAAAAAATAAAAACAAAAACAAAAAGCCACCCAAGCGACACAATTACACCCTTTAACAGCAACAGAGTGCCGAGAAAGCTGCGGCACTCAGATCCAGCAGCACTCTGCTTCCTCTCATCACATCTCCCCTGCTCTCTTGCCTCGGGCTACGGATATATGAAGCAGCAAAGCCCGAGGAATCGACCAGAGAGAAAAACTGGGGAGAAAATTACCCAGCATCTAGGCAGGGATAAGCGTGCCAGGAAGCCAGCTGGACTGGTCACGGGTTAACACGCTCATCTCCACACCCGGGGATGGAAATTTGTGGAGGGCTGACACAATTTCCCCTGGCAGCTCCAGCATCGCCTCCAGCCCTTGTCCGTGCCCTCTCCTGGAAAGCGACCCAAATCCTGCACCGCTGGCTTTGTGGTGGGGAAAATCAAGCGGAGGGGTGGAGATACCTCCAGGTGGCATCGCACCGCCACCCCCGGCACCCCCACGGCCCAAATGCTGCGAGGTAGAAAGGACTTGAAGCTCCAGGTGTTCCCCAAGAGGGTCCTCAGCCTGCTGCTGATCCCAGCCCGAAATCCACAGCCCAAGAAATAGGGAGGGGAGGGGCCGTGTGCCCAGCCTGCTGCTCCCAGTCCTTGGGAGATGAATTTAGGCTTCAAACACGGTGCCCCGCACTCAGATCATGATGGAATGAACGAGTCAGAAAGCCACAAACCGAATGCAAAGTGCCTCTGGGTTCAGGTAACCGTGGCCTTCCCCCTCCTGCCAGGCCTACAGATAACGTTTTCTGCCGGTCTTAGGGCTTTTAAAATGCCAAGGTGTGCTTGGAATCTTGTAGGATTTCCAAGCACAGTTCATGGTTTTGTACACCAGCGAGGTGAAGCGCGCTGCGAACATCCTGAGCTGCGGGAGCTCGGGTCTGTCACGGAGGGAGGGTGGCCATGAAACGCTCCTGGCCCGGATGCGGCACTCCCAAGGTACCAGAGCTGTTATTCACCACAAAAAACGTGATTTGGGCACAGGCAGAAGTCAGTGGAACGGGAATCAAGGACCCGACAACCTCACGAGCTCTGCCACATCATTAAGAAACCTTCAGCCTAATTATTCCTGCTATTTATTTACCTCAAAGCAGCTAAAATGAGCGTCTGCCCTGAGGTGAAACCCTGCGCGGATGTAGCAGGGCGCTGTTAGCCAACAGAAGCTCGGAGAGGTGAGCCACCAGAGCCGACCACTTACCTCACCTCCATTTAACGCTGATAATTTAACCGTTTCTCCATGTTTTTCTATCATGATAGGCTCCCTCTGCTTCCCCACACTATACAGGGATGGAAATAAGAGCAGCTTTCTGCTCTCCAGCCCACTCTCTCCCCTCTCCCAGTGCCCCTTACCCGCCGTGTGCAGAGGCGTCCTCCTGGTCGTGCTCTCCGTGTCCCAGCAGCTCGGGGACGTGGCCAGCAGGTAGCGCAGGACCTGCACGTGGCCCTCCCGGCTGGCGATGTGGAAGCAATTCCAGCCGTCCTTGTTCTTCAGCAGCGGGTCGGCTCCGTGCTGCACGAGGTCTTCGATCACCTCCAGGTTCTGCCTGGTGCAAGCCATCATGAGGGGAGTCCTAAACGAAAGGAGAGGTGATTAAAACGGAGAGAGAGAGCGCTGCACAAGCCTGGCGGCTTTTGTTCTAACAGCTGAGCACGAAGGGATGGTTTGAAGCCATGTGTAGCACCTGTAGTCAGTCCTAGCTGTCCTCCGGGGAGTTACCCAGAGGGAAAAACGATGTGCTAAAACCCCTTTGAGGTAGGAGACATCGCTGGCCGAAGGCAAAGACCTTCCCCAAGCAGAAGATGGGCATTTGATTGTCTCACCTGCATTCGGATGCTTCGACCAAGGCTCACCGCGTGCTGCACGCAGACCTGTGAGATTTTACAGCGCTGCCCTTTCACGCAGGTAACGTGGGATCTGTGCAAATGCATCGCCTGGATTATTTTGGGGTCTGTTGAGCCTGGCTGGAGCCAGAGCAGCTGGTTTGAAAGGGAAGCTTTTCAGAGGTTTGTCCTGTTTTGTATTTCAGGGAGCAACCTTTGGTATTTAAGAAGACTTGTACAAGCTCCCCAGCAGAGCATCTTCTCCATCCCACGATCTCAGATTGCGTGTGGGAGCCTGGGAGACCAGGTCAGCAGGTCCCTCTGCCAAATAAACACGGCCAACAGCGCACCTTGCCCTGCCTCCAACCCCAAATCCAGCAGCGGCGGTGTTTTCACACCTGTAACCCACGCGCTGCACGTTAACAACCACCCCGGCTCCTCCAGGGGACCAGGGAGGTGGGTGTTGGCTGACGGTTTACTCCAAAGGCAAAGCGTGAGTTACTCGAGGTGGTGAACCCCCATCTCCTGTTTAACTCTATTTCAGTGACTAATTCCACAGGCCTCACTAGCACCAGGATGTTTTCCTTAACTGCCACGTTATCTAACCAGCAGGGTGTTAGGAATGATAAAGGTTTAACCGCCACAAGGGCGAGCTGCATTCTCCATTTTAATTATTTAAAAACTTCACCTAATCCTCTGGGTGTGCACAGATTGGGCAGAAAGCTCGAGCTGCCCCGGGAACGATGAAGAGCTCTCCAGTGTGGAGATGCTCCATCCCGTCTTCACTAACCCCCACACAACAGCTGAGAGACGAAATAAAGCATCATAAAAAAAAAAAAAAAACTCATTCAGAAAAACAGCACGAGAACTCCTCCCGCTGAACAAAGAGCTCGTGGGCCTAAAAAGCTGTGACAGGTTTGGCTTCGACGTTAGGATAAACGACGCAATTTTACGGCCAGATAAGCGCTGAGAGAAGTGAATCTCCAACGAGGGAGAGTTTTGAGAGATCAGACACACGTCTGCTGGGGACGGCAGGGTTAGAGCTGCAGACCTATCCCAGGAAGCCAGGCTTGCACAAATGTCTGCGCGCGTTTCGTGAAGTCTCTGCCTTCCTCTGCTCCCCCTGATGTCAGCTCGATGCTGGCACAGCCTCTAATTCACGAGGCCGGGACCCCGCCTTCGTGTTCGTGCTGCTTCAGCTTCAGCAAGGCGTTTGCTTTCTTTTGCAAGGTGGCAGGCAGGAAGTTCCTTGCCCGGGAGAGGAACCTGACAGCTACGTGGTGATTTTTATTAGCCAGGCCCTTCGCACGCCCGTGGAACAGAGCTTGTTGTTTTTTTTTTTTTTTTTTATTCCCAGTGCTCATTCACTCATCATTTTGATGGTGCGTTACTCACAAGGCAGGCAGAAAAAAAAAAAAAAAGCCCTGAAGGAACGAGCTGTTTCTTGGGTCATGAGGTTATTGTTTTATCAGCAGCAAATTTGACCCAAGATGAAGAAATTGAAATAAAACAACTTAAAAAAAAAAAAAAATAATCTTTGTGATTGTTATTACAGTTTCAGAGGAAAGGGACTTAAAAAAGTGAATCAGTATCACTGATTCCCATCAAATGGGAGAGTGGGGAAGAATAAAAGCTTTTGAGTGCATCTCTTTGAATTAGATCTGCTAAGGAAGCAGTAGTTTACAACCTCAGCGATAAACAGGGGGGAAACAGTGAGAGGGCTGGAATTAAATTACAAAATTTGCACCCCTGGAGGCATATCTCGAGTTGGATGGGACCCACATGGATCATCAAGTCCAACTCCTGGCTCCACAGAGGACCACCCAAAAAAATCAAACCAGATGCCTGAGAGCGTTGCCCAGCTGAGGTCTCCCCTCAGTCTCCTCTAAACTGAGCAAACTGAGCTGCTCCTCGTGCATCTTGCCCTCTAGACCTTTGCTGGACAAACCAAAATGGTTTGGATACAGCTCCAGACGAAGCCCAGCGCCCACCTACCAGTCTCCCCTTTTCAAGGGATCCACGCAGGCTCCCCTGGCCAGGAGGTAGGAGACGCACTCCCCGTGGCCCATGGAGGCGGCTTCGTGGAGGGGCCTCTTGTAATCGCCGTTGGCCACCTCGACGTCCAGCGCCAGCTCCTCCAGCAGCCAGGCGAGGAGGCGGCGGTGGCCGTGCCGGGCGGCGAGGTGCAGCAGCGTGTCCCCCGAGCGCCCGCAGCGCTGCCCGCCGGCGTCCCCGCGTCGCAGAGCGTCCTTCAGCTGCTCCAGCTGCCCCCGACGGGCCAGCTTGAAGAGACGAGGCTCTTCCGCCATGCCTGGGGACCTGGAAGAAGCAGGGGAAAGGCAGGGTTAGGGATGGGAGGTGCTGGCGTAGACCCCCCTGAGCCAGCCCCACGCTGAGGGGTTTTGCTCAGGGAAACGGCCACAGGGATGGAGCTGAGGTTTCCTCCCTCTGCCTGGCCCGGAAAAGCAGAATTTGGGGCTTTTGGAGGACGCGAGGATTTCGTTTTTCCCTCGGGGGTGCTCAAAGTTTCTGAGGTGTTTTCCTCAGGGAAACCAGAAGCGTTATTTTCCCTCAGAAGCTTCCTTTTTCCTCAGGGAAAAGGAGAACAAAACCAACCCAAAACAACCCGAACCAGAAACTTTCCCTTCGGGCAGGATCACCAAAACTTTCCTTTTTCCTTCAGGAAATTAAAAATTACGAAAAGCAGGATTTCCTTTCCCTTCAGAAACGACCCAGAAAGTTCGTTTTCCCTCAGGAAGAATAAAAACAACAATAAGCCCTTTTCCTCAGGAAAAGATACCTTCAGGTTTCCTTTTTCCTCAGGAAAAATAAAGAATTCTATTTCTTCAGAAAAAAATACCGTGTAATTTCCTTTTCCTCAGGAAAAATAAAAGTTAAAAATCCTTTTTCCTCAGAAAAAAAAAAAATACCTTGAAATTTACTTCTCCTCAGATAAAAATAAAAATTAAAAATTTGAAAGTTAAAACCCCTTTTTCCTCAGAAAAGAACACCTTGAGATTTCGTTTTCCTCAAGAAAGAATAAAAGTTTTAAATCCTTTTTCCCCAGAAAAAACATACCTCGAAATTTCATTTACCTCAAGAAAAAAATAAAAGTTAAAAATCTGGAAGTTAAAATCCCTTTTTCCTCAGAGAAACATACCTCGAAATTTCATTTTCCTGAAGAAAAAATAAAAGTTAAAAATCGAAAAGTTACAAAACCTTTTACCTCAGAAAAACACAACTTGAAGTTTCCTTTTCCCTCAAGAAAAAGAGAAGCCACCGAATTTCCCTTTTCCCTCAGAAGAACACCAGGAACGTTTAATTTTTCCTCAGGGTGAGGGGGATGGGGGTTCCCCTGACGTCAGAGGCACCAGAAATTTCATTTTTTCTCAGATAAAAAATCCCAAAACCCCACATCTGGGGGCTTTTTGGGACCCCCCCCCCCCCCATTATCCACAGGACAGCCCCCGGCCCTTGGAGCCCCCCCCTCCCCTTCCCACTCCTCCTCCCGCGCTCTCCTGAGGTGCCGTGACGTCACGGGCAGGAGCGTGACGTCACCCCTCACCCCCAGCCCCACAACCAAACTCCGGGCAGGTTTCCTCTCGGCCCTCTCAGCGTTTCCTCTCGCTCGGCCGAAACCCGGAAGCGCCGCTCTATTGGGCAACGCCTCCAGGGGCGCGCCCTCTGATTGGTCGGCGGGGATGAGGGCGGGGCCCGGCCTCGGGTGGCGCGCGGGGAGCGGAGCGAGTGAGTTTGGGGAGGGGAGGGGGGGACCCTTCCCTAGCAACGGAGGTGTTGCCATGGCAACGGGGGGGACCTAGCAA
>CM021697.1:1151910-1235167 GCA_011074415.1 Stictonetta naevosa | reverse complement strand
GGGGGGGGGTCCTTAGGGATAAGGGGGGGCCTTAGCAATAGGGGACCCTTTATCAATAGGGTCTGTGGCAATAGGGTCCTTGGCAAAGGGAGGAGGGGGCTTCACAGTGGGGGGCTCCTTTTTAGCAGGTCCCTTCCCAATGGGGGGGGCCCCCGGGGCGGCTCAGGGGGTCCCTTGGCTGTGGGATGAGGAGGCGGCAGCCCTGAAGCACCGGGGGCACCCCCCAGAGCCGGGGCGGCAGCGCCGGGGCCTTGTGGAAGGGCAAGGGCAGGGAGCCCTTTGCTCTTTGTCTTGGCTGTGGTGCCGACAGAAAAATGTGGGGAAAAGGGGAAAAATGTGGACAATTTGAAGCCCGGAGGGGTCTCATCTTCTAGCCCTGGGTTTAAGGGATCGAACCTCACGACGTGGTCCTGGCACATCGGGGTTTTGATGTCCAAGGCTTGGGGAGCAGAGGTTTTGCCCCCATCTTTCATGAGACCGTGTGGAGTCCGAGCTCCCTGGCCCTGCTATTCTGATATTCGTAAGAGAATCGGGGTCCTGCCGCGCTCTGCGCCGTTTAAAATGTCCAATTTCAAGCGACGAGCACAAATTTTGAGCATTCACCCCCCTCGCTCGCGGCCTTCCTCGCCTTTCGTTGTCCTCCCGCTGCCCTCGTCCCGTTGTGGGGAGCTCAGCGCCGGCCCCGCAGAGCTGACGTGGATGGAAAGGAGAACCCCCCCCCCCCCCCCAAAACCCAGGAGCTTATCCCCTGCAGTACAACGCAGTAATAAAGGCAAAGTGAGGGCAGTGAGCGGCTCGTTGTTGGTAACCCTCATAGCAGGAGGAAGCCCGTCCTCTGCGGTGCTTTCGCTTTCCCTTCGTGCCTTTCCCATCAGCGGGAGCTGCATTGTCTGCAGCCCTGCTCCTGCCCGCCGCAGCCACCTGCCTTTGCTCCTTCAACCACCAAACGCCCGTGGATTCTGGTTTTACCCTGTCAGCTCCTGCTAAAACTTGTCACACGCTGCGGGACGGAGCCGGGAGGGCGCTGGTGCAGGGACTTCAGGCGATTCAGACTTTCAGCAGGGACAAAGCCCTGGCTGAAACGCCGGGACCGCCCTACAAAACTTCTGAAAAGAAATTAGTGCGTCTGTTAAAGGCGCGCTCTGTGCCTTCCTCTTTGCTAACCATTTTCTTTCTCCTTGTTTTTCATGCTGGCAAAGCAGTGAAGCGATTCAAAAAGCTGCACTTCGCGGCTGGCGACTGCAGAGCTTTCGCGCGGAGCGCCGAAGGTTTGTCCTCCCTGACGCAGCCCTTGAGTCAAAAGCACAGCAGCCAGGACCTCAGCAGGGGCCTCCAGCCCAGCCAGCAGGGAAGGAGAAATTGGAAAGGTACGTTGTTTGCAAGCCCTCTAAAACCTAAAGGATTTGGGGGAGAAAAACTTCAATAAGGTGCTAGCAAACAAGGGTTTTGGGTCAGGTCATCCGTCGTCGGACTCTTGCTGATGGAGGGTAATGCCAGGCACGGTGAGTTCAAACGGGACTCAGAAATCACTGGGACAGCTTTTTTTTTTTTTAAGCAGCACTTTGCAAATGAGACCTCTTTCATTCATTTCTTCGTCAGCATTCCGCAATGAAATGCGTTAACATCAGCAGTAGCTGCTTGGGATTTCTTTTTTTTTTTTTTTTCCCAAATTTCCTCTTAGCTAAGCATCAGGATATGTTGCAGACCAGGAGGAGGACAGAAGGTGCTGATGAGTTTAGTCAGTGGGCTACACAGGCTGGCTGGCTGGCAGAGAAGGAAGGGAGAAGCTGCTGAGAGCATTCCCTTCCCGAGTTTTGCTTTCCTTTTTGGTCTCCATCACTTTCTGGCCTTGCTGCCAGGAAGTATCTGGCAAGAAATGGCTGTTTATCTCTTAAAAGCCTCAGTATCTCATCCTGGGATAGAAGCAGCCCGATACGGACTTGGTGCTGTAATCTTCTCGTGGTGCAGAGCAGCAGCCAAACCCCAGGACCCCCAAATCCTTCCCAACAAGACTGCTCTCAGCGCGACAGGGCTGCTCTCTTCGCTGTCGCGCAAGAGCCCCTCTACTTCACCTTTTCCTCATGACCCCTACCAATAAAGCCTGTCCAGATCCCTCAAATCCACCCTTGTCCACCCATCAAATCCATATCTCATCTATCTGTGAGCTGAGAAATAACTCTCGCCTTCCACAGCCTCTGGTTGCCTCCTTAGTTCAGTCAGGAGCAATGTGCTCTGTGCTGTTTCTGATGCTTCGCTGATGCTTTTCCTCCTCTCTCTGTAGCCCAAGGGCAGCAGAAGAGCATCACGGATTACTTCAGGATCTCCCAGACACAGCAAGTACGTGGGGAAAAGAACGTAAGAGTGAAGGAAGAGCTGCTGGACCCTGTTTTCGTCGAAGCCGATGAGTCTTTCAGCAGCGTCTCCGCTTTGCTGGAGGCCGGTGGTGGTTCATCCTCCTTTCTGGAGGACGAGGACTTCGTACCCGCTCCCAGGAAAAGCTCCAGAAAACGGCCTCGGTCCCCCGCAGCTGCAGGCAGACCCAAGAGAGAGCACGATTTGTGGGGTGAGCCTGAGCAGAAGCCAGCGGTTCGTCCCGAACGCGGCCAAATCAAGCACGAACTCGATGATGTCGAGGTGGAACCGATCCCTGATGCACACTACGGGCTCCTGGGGACTCGCAGCTGGGAGGTGCCTCAGGGAAGCATCAAAGATCTCCCCACTGAAGTCCTGAGGAACGTCTTCGCTTTCCTGCCGGTGACTGACCTGTTTCAGAGCGTCAGCCTGGTGTGTCACTGCTGGAGGGATGTGGTCAGCGATCCGCTGGTAAGCCCTGCTGATTGATTTGGGCCTGGCCTTCTCTGCTGCTCTGTTTTTTCTCAGTGTTGTGGCTTCACGGGTTGCTGGAGGTGCATCCCTGCTGTCCGTCTCTCTTTGTCCCTTTAATTCCCTAATGTCCACATCCTTTCCATCCTTTCCTATTCGATTTTCTGATTTTTTTTGGCCTTCAGGACTGCAGTGAATACCTCCCCAGATGACATCTCAATTCTGGGGTAACTTTCCTTGATGCATTCTTCCCTCACATGGAAAGAACGGCCTGTAAAACTCCCCCAAATCCCCTTTCACCCTTTTCTGTGCAGGTTTTTTAGTTTGTCTGGTTTTTTCCTGACAGGGATCATGCAGGAAATTCTGCTTACAGACTGGGCCGTGTCCCTTCACAGCCAGCGCACATCACAGTCCCCAGCCTGTGTGCGTGTCTGTGTGTGTGGTGTCTGTTGCAGGTAAATAGTTTTACAGGAATGGCTTTTAACTCTGGTTTTACGGAGCTTGGCTGATCTGCAGTCAATGCCATCATGGTACAAATGGTCACAAACCCTCTGGCCGTTGTTTTGGGGGCAGCAAGGATCTCCGTGCTTCACTTAAAGGTGGCTCAGAGGCAGTTGGCACCACTCAGCTTGCTCACCGTTCACTCTGGGAACCTCCAGCTTGTACAAAAAGGTTGTCTCAGCCTCATTCAGAGTTGTGGGGGGCTAACCGCAGCCCACGTTTTTGTAGGGTGCCAAGTTCTTCTGATAAATCTGAGTGCACAAGGTAAGATGCCAAGCAGGAGGTGTCCTGCACTCGTCGCTTTCCCAGCACAGCACGCAAGCTTTGAGCCTGACCGGCCGGCGAGATGCTTGGAAAATGCATGCACTCCATTCTCCTTGTGCTCAAGTCCTCTCCCAAGGCTGCTCTTTGTTTTGTAACAGCCTAAAAGGCATCGCCCTGTGGGTTTTTACTGAAGAAGTCCAAGCAGCATGGTGTAGGGCTTCATGGGCACACGGATTTTGAGCACTGAAACCCCTCTCAGAGCAGATCTGCACAACAGTGCTGGAAATGTCCTCATTCCTTTAACACTTGGACATCTGAAACCAAACTGATGTCGCCCTGTTCCCATAACTCTAGAAAAACCAGCCTTTTATAGACATGTTGGCAGTCTACGAGGAGCAAGCCCTTCTCTCTTTCCTTCCCCATCTCATGCTAGGTGCCTGTTTCCATCGAGCTACAGGGACTGTTTGAAATTCGGGTCCTCTTTCTGGCTTATTACCAGAAAAGCCTCTTTTTTGGATGAAAGGTGATGATTTATGTTTCACATTCCAGTTCATTCCTTGGAAGAAGCTGTACCACCGGTACCTGATGAAGGAGGACGTGGCCCTGCGCACAGTTGAGCAGATCTTGCAGGATTTTGCCATAACAAAGCAGCATGAAGGGGCTGTCTTGGGGCTGATCAGGTAAGTCCACTTCAGCGCCTGACTTTGTAGCTGTAGATCCTCAGACCTCTTTGCTTTGGGTCTCATCCCGTTTTTATCCTGTGAATTGCCAGAAGAGAAATGGGTTTGTCTTCTAAACAGGTAGATCTATAGAGATATGAGGAAGGAGGAATTATTTTAACAATAGAAATCACCAGGGGTGGTATAGAATTAGGCAAAAAAGCGCCACCTTCTTCCTCTTCTTAGCTGAGAGCTCAGGTAACGAGCTTGGATGCCAGCACCCGACAGGCGAATCCCCAACTAAAAAAATCGTGTTGTTTCGCTTTGGAGAGGGCATTTTCCTGGAAGCTCACTTGGTGATGCTTATTTACACACGCTGCTGCTCCCATTCTGTGCAGGTACGTCTCCGCCGTTCCCACCAACAGGAAGGTAGATCCCGGCGTGGTTCTCCCACTCCTGAGGAGTCATCACCTCTTCTCCAAGGCTGAGGTCTGCATCGCCAACACGCTGCCACACTTACAGAGCAGGACGGGGGTAGGTTTTATTCCTCTCCTTCATCCCCAACAGCTGCTGGTGCTTTGAGGTTGTATCTGCCCTCTAGAAGTTTTCCCTCTGGAGTTTTACTCTGTGCTGTTCAGGGTGACTGAGGAGAATTTAACTATTCATCATGGCATAAGTGTGGTTTTTTTTCAGTTTGAAGTGGGATTTACCTGTTTCTAAAGGTTCAAAGCTTTTCGCTCAGTCTTCCTTGTTGTTCCCTGCACCAGCCTGAGAACGTGTGGGCCATAATCACAGCTATGGTGCTTTTCTCCGACAACATCCGCGATATCCAAAAGCTGATAGCATGTCTGCAGAGACCCTGCTCTGCCCTGTCCGTCGTGGATGTGACCGAGACACTTTACTGCATAGCCACGCTGCTGTATGCCATGAGAGAGAAGAGCATTGCCATCACTAACAGGTGAGGAGTGGAGAGATGCTTCCTGCCTCACTGCCCCCTTCGAGGCAGGGCAATATACGCAGTGAATATATGCTCGTGGGCAATTCTCTTGCTGTTGGCTGGGGCTCTCCAGTTCATGCAGTTTCTCAGGAACATTGTGTACAACCGTAGCTTTCTGCAGGAACATTTGGGAGCGTTGCCTTTAGATTTGCTTTAATTCCTGGACCGTTTCAGAGTCCACTTGTTTTTCAGAAGGTAGCGTTCAAGAAAAATAACTTTTTTTTCGGAAATCAAACCAGGTTTCAAAGCAACTGTAGAAATTTCTGTTTAGAATTAGATATGTATCAGTTAAAACAATGCATTTATTATTTTCTTGAGACTAGTTACTCACTTCTGTCGTCTTAAATGATGCTACAAGTCCTCCAGTGCCTGTGCTTAGCAGTCCTCTGGCCACAGAGGTGCTTGGTAATACACGTTAGAGCCCACAGGTTGCTTCAGAATTGCAGTGAGGGTGAGGTAAGGATTAAGGACACAATACATTTGTGTAAGAAGACTGGGAAGGAACTGCACTGGAAAACAAACCTATAGCCAGAAAGACAACAGTTCTGTAAGTTGCCCTCTGCAAGTTCTAGTCCAGCCTGACACAGACACAGCAGAGTTCACTCTCTGCTTAACCATGGGCCGTGTGCTCTTGCAACAAACCAGGGAAATCAGGATGTTTGTTTGGCCTCTCAGTGAGTGCTAATTGCTGGCTAAAATCATGGACTTGAGTAAACATCTGTGGAAGATGTGGCAGACAGAGGGCGTCCCTCACCAGTAGTCAAAGTCACCCACATCCCATCTCCATCTCCTCGAACAACCTACACTAGCAGAAATACGAATGACCACCTCTCTTCTGCCATTCTCTCTTCAAACCACACCGGGTTTGTGATTGTAAGGAGGAGAAATGTCCTTGAGGAACTGCCTGGCACCTATCTGCAGCTCCTAGAGCTACCAGTGAGTCTCACATTCAACTAATGTGAGACCCAAAGTCTGGGAATCTGCCCTAGAGTCCGGCCCAGGGTGGCAGCTGGTAGGTCCCAGGAACAAAGCTGCACTAAAAGAGTTAAACCACAGTAGTGTCAAGCCTGACGCAGGACAGTGAACTTGGAGGGAAGTTAATTCAAAGCCACAGAGTCGCCGGGCTCCTCTCTTTGCAGTAACAAAGCCCCATGAAGCGTTATCAGGGCTAGCACACTTGTATAAAATAATTATATGGCAGTTACTGAAACTGATTCACTTCAGAGGTCTAAATTAGCCCCAGGTTCTCTCTCAGGCTGCCCCAGGCTCTTGCTGGTGGTGATTTGGCAGAACACAAGGTTCTGTGGACTCTGCTCCCAGTTCATGTTTCCGTGGCAGAGCCTGGAACACAAACTTTGCAAACCCCAATCAGGGGCAAGGGAGAGGCCGCAAACAGAGCTGTCCCCTCAGTGCCTTTGCGGTCACTTTTCAAGGTATCACCAACTGCATTTTGAAATAGTAATTTTAGCTTTGCAACTCACGGAGGGGCTCGCTGGAGCTTTCCTCCTGCAATTTGTTCCAGCGTTGTCTCAGATCTTCGTGCCTGATGCGCTGGGGTATCCTCAGTGCTGCACTGCAGAAAACTTTCTAATGAGCAGAAAAGCTGTTGGCTTATTCCTTTCGGAAAATAGTTGGGGTCCTACCATATGCAGGCACTTTGCTGGAAAAGTATTCATGATGTTGGTGTCTTTCAGGTGGCTGCAGAAGTTTTAATTTGTTCCTGGTGATTTCCCAATGATAAATTCCCTTTTTTTTTCCTTTCTACCAGGATCCATTACAATGTTTTCTACTGCTTGTATCTGATGGAAAATGCTTCTGTAACTATGCCACAGATGGCACAAGAGGAAACACGGTCTTCACAGTGCAGACAGGACTTCTGGTCCAGGTAATGATATTATAGGTGATCCCAGAAGGTCACCGGTGGAATGGTGAACCTCAGATGTGGAGCAAACATCTCCTGGCAAGGCCAAGCTGACAAGACTCCAAGATTCCTAAGGATTGGTACAAAACCTTATTCCACTCCTTGCCATCTTCTGCCTGAATTCTTAGAGGAAAAAGAAGAGGCAGACCTTAAATCTGGAAAAATTAAGCTACTGAATTCAGAAGTCTTTATTAACCAATGGGGCTACGTGTTGGTGGAACACAGTGATGGCTACTGAAATTTTGCACAGCCTTAATCACCCCAAAACGCCCTCCCAGATTGTGGCTCTCCCTGTGGATAAGAGGCCTTGGAAAGAGGAGAGAATTCATGCTTTAATTTTAACAGCCAGTTCCTCGAGAAGTGCAAGCTGCGGTCATGCAAAACGGGGGCTGGCTTGCTGATGATGTCACTGCAGAGATGTAAAAAATGTGGGGGTTTTCTATAAGAATGTTGTTTTCTGTGAATGGGATGAAGGAAGACACCAGCTGCAGGATATTGATTCAGCTCCTGTTTTCTGGATCCGGTTGGATAACTGTTATTTATTAACTGTTACATACACAGGTGCTATAAATTATCACTGGCTGGCTACCTAGGAAGGAAGGGAAGATAGGAGTGTAACAGTTCCAGGGCCTGCAGAGAACCAGGCTTGATGCCCCTTCTGATGCAGTTATCCTGGGCTGAGTCACTGAGGCTCCTTGTCCTCATCCCCAGTAATATCTTCATCCCTCAGAGAGGCCCAGCAAAGATAAACCCTATAAAACCATCGATGATCTAAGGTGCAACAGCGATAAGAGGCCATAATGAAAAAGAAACCCAACAGATGTTTGATTTCATTGCTTCTTGGTTTCCCAGCCCTTTCGCTCTTTCCTTTGTCTTTTTTTTTTTTCCTAAGCAGAAATTTTCTTGTTCAATAAAAAAATAAGTCCTGGGGGGCTGCGAAATGTCAAGGATAAAGGAGGCTTCCAGCCCTCACACATCCCACGGGGGAGGCCCTGAGAAGAGCTGGTCCGCGCTGTTGGCTGATTACAGGTTTCAGAGCTTTATGAATAAAACAATTGCACTCCAGCTGGAAGTGCTGAATGCCTTTGTAAGCATTAATCAGAGCTCTCAACTCCCACGTGAGGCAGGGATAATTGATGTCCTACACTGAAGAATACGAGAGCAATTTGAGATACATGCTCCTAAAAGCACCAGAACACCCCAAACCTAAGTTGCTGTTTGTTTTCTATGAGCCTAAGCCAACGAGGTGCCAAATTCAGTTTGAAAGCATGGCTTAGGGCCCTTGAGGAGGTCTTTTCCTATGTAGCCTTCCACAAGGTTTACTTTTTAGTTTTGCACTCTCCAGGCTTTTCTTACTCAGCGCAAGGTGCTGCTTTTCTCATTTGCACAATGACTTCGGTGCCGCATTCCTGCGTGTGGGGTGGGATAAATCTCTCGTGGGTTTCCCAATTAGCCAATTTGGTTTTGAGGTAGGATTTTTCTTCTTAATTCCTTTTGCTCCTTTGTGTTCTTTTTCTTTTCATTTTTTAGTAGTTTGTCCGAAGTGAAACTGACTCACGAACAGCAAAGGATTTTGAATCACAAAATTGAGCGTGGTCAAGTGGTGAAAATTATGGCATTTGCAGGTAAGAGCCAGAAATTATGTTGTGAGAATAAGTGCATGGCCTCTAATTCTGCTCCTTCCCTCCCTGCTTCTTCTGTCTGAGGAACCAGGTGGATGTCAGGGGATCAGCCTTACCTCTAATCACTGCAAAAATCAGAGGGAGCTTTTGCAGAGGAATAGGAACGGTGGCTACCACTGTGCAAGCTGCTTAAATGTCGTGTTGGGGCTCAGTGTTGGAAACGAGCGTGTGGGCACTGCTGATGGCTGCCCAGAGCAGGTTGTCAGGAAGGCAGGAGAGGAGAAGCGACTCTCCACGTGTTGCTTCGTCGTGTGCTGAGCCTGGTTCACGGTGTTACTGTCTGCAGGCCACTAGATGGAGTTGCTCTTACTTCATCAGACTTAGCACCTCTGTAGGAGCAACAGAAGCCAAGAAATCATCTGTATTTGCACTCTGTTTTGAAAAGAAGAATCAGTATAAATCAAGGAAGTTTATTTAAAGAGAAGGGGAGAAGTAAACCATCTCCCTTCACCTGCAGAGTTTCCTTTAAGGACACCACGCTGGGGGCTCAGAGCTAATTCCTGTTCTCTGCCAAGTTACGCATGCAGCTAAGCAGCACAGTACAGCAGGCACTGCTGGTGGTTTCTGATGTCTGGAAAAAGCCATGAACTCTTGACTATTCCTACGTAACCGCAGCAAGGCAGAGCAGAAAAAGAGCTCGAGGAGCTGCTGGCAAAAAGTATAAAGCCTCGTGACCCTTCTCCAAATGTGAGGATCCTCGCGAAAGTGTCTGTTAGCTAAATGCAATGCAAAGGATGCCTCAGAGTGAGCAATGCTGTGGCAGAAAAGCCGAAAGTGTTTCTGCATCTATGCTCTGCGTACAAGGTCTTGGAAGCACTAGATCCTTCTCTAGGGAGTCCACCAGAGATTCAGTGTCAAATTCAAACAAGAAATGTGCTGGAAGAAATTTACCTTGGTACTCTTCATTTCATGGTCTGGGCTGTATCGCCCAAAAGAAAGGACCCCATGAATTGTTTGAAAGAGCAATTCTAACATTTCATTTACCAACCTTTCTCTCAAGGGGACTGGTATTTTCACATGTGCTCGGAATTCTGGAATATTGGGGTAGCAAAATGCTTATTTTTTAAAGCTTTTTGGCTGCGGAATGGGATTTTTCAAAACCGCTCCGCTCCACGGCTTCTGCTGATTTCATTGGAGGCGGTGAAGAAATTCCCATTAGCTGCACAAATAGCCCTGCTGTGCCTCTAGGACAGCAGCGGAGGGGGAAGGTCAAGCTGCTAAAAGGTGGCCAGGTTCGTTCGTTCATTCCTGTGGATGATTTTTGGTTACTCTCCTCTGTTCTCCAGGTACAGGAAAGACCTCGACTTTGGCCAAGTACGCGGAGAAGTTTGCCGACCTCAACTTCCTTTACGTGTCGTTTAGCAAAGCTGTTGTGGAGAGGGGAAAATCTGTCTTCCCCAGAAACGTTGCATGCAGGACTTTCCATTCATTAGCATTTGGAAGCGTTGGCAAATAGTGAGTGGGGATTTTCGATTCCTTTGCTGAAGACCAGGGGAGAAGGGAATACATGGCAGGAAAGGAAGGTCTGGTTGTGAAGTAATTATCCACGCCTCGAGGAAGCAAAACTAATGGCAGGAAACACTTGGCTTCTTTTACCTGCCTCACTCAATTAAGACTCTTAATTGCCTTGTGATTCAGTGGCAAACCCACTCTAAACTTGGCTTTTCTTCAGCAGAGAAGGGGGTTTTGTAACCCGAGTTGTTCTAAGGATTCAGTTTCCAGCACCACCAGCGCTTCTGTTGGGGCATCTCTGCTGCAGACAGAAGGGAAAACGAGCCATGGCACAAAAGAGGAGAGGAATCCTCCTGCCTGGCTCTGGAAACAATCCGTAATTGCTGGGTTGAACAATGGGAATACCCCTCTGGCTTGGCATTTCATCAATGAAAATCTATAAAATGAACAAGTTTTTGCTTCCATCAGGAGTACAGTGAGGATAAATAGGTGCAGATTTGTAAGACGTTCCATTACTAGGTTGAAGTGGGGTATATAAAACAGCTTCTCTGAGTATTACTGTGCAACATGACCTATCTTTTCCAGTAGGCTTTGCATTTATGTTTCAACATCTCTTATTTTCTGTCATCTGTGGCACAGCTATAAAGAAAAAGGCAAGCTGAATGTGTCTAAGCTGACAGCTTATACCATGAGCTTCCTCATCCAGAACCGTGGTGGACAGTCTCGGGTCATAAGAGGAAAAACAGTCTTGCAGACCCTCGAAAACTTCTTTTCCTCTTCGGATGAAGAGATCTGTGAAGAGCACACTCCTATTTGGTTCAATAACACCCACGGAGAGAAAAAACTTCTCAGCCAAGAAGAAAAGCGAGTAAGTACCCATGATGAAAGAAGAGTAGGGCTGCAAGGCGTAGAATATTTCTATAGGGGCTTTAATCATCCCTTAGCTGTCATAGTTCATGGGTATTTGTGCTTCAGCTGTCAGAACTGACTGTCAAAACCGATTCTGGTGACAAACCCAAAGGAACCAGGGCCTGATCCATTCACAGAGCTGGCCTGCAGTTGTTGCTGCTGGCAGGGAATGAATTGTAAGCCTCAAAATATTAAATACCTTTAAACACCTCGCAAGCCGTGCAGAGAAACCCAAATAAATACAAGGTCTGTGTAAGCATGCAGAAGGTAAGGGGTCTTGTATCATGCTGCCCTAATAGCTGGACCAAAGAATTGTTCTTTTCAGGAGGCTGCTGCTGGAAAAGACTGCTATGGGGAGAAGTTACTGGTAGTGAAACTAAGGAGAAATAGGAGGAGAAAGGCTTCAGAGAATTAGACCTGGCCAGGCTATATTTTAAGCCGGAAAGAGAAGTTCAATAGGAAGTTGTCTGGAAGGAGGGAAGGAATTTGGGAAGGATATTGCATTTAAATGCTGCAAGCCGATAGCTTGCCTGTACCAGCTACTCTGCCATCTCAAGGTCTGCTCTGCCTGGACTATTTTTCTGCTTAAAGCAAACTATCCTGACCTTCCTGTTTACTTTTTCTAGATCAATGTGGAAGAAGCAAAAGAGATATGGCGCAACATGAAGGACCTGAACGGAGATGTAGAGAAGAAATACAAGATAACTTGTGATGGTAAGAGAGTACAGATGTCAAATAGCCTTCAGGTGAAGAGCAGTAATACAAAACTGAACAGATACATGCTTCTTAGTTCTGGCTGTGTACCAGGAATAAGCTTCAAAAAGTACAGAATTCCTGTTCAGCTGCCACTATCTCACCAGGGAGCCCAAAAGCAGGAGGTTTACACTTTTCCTACTTGGCCTCAGAGGTGGTGGAACTATTTGGATGTGTGCGATTGGCAGCAAAATCATGGAAATTCTGTGTCAGACAGAGGGCAGATGAGTGCTGACAGAGGGAGTGCTTCTTGCTGACACTAGCACATCCTTTCCTCTTGCTTCTTGGCATCTGTGAGATAGTGCCAGAGGTGGCTTGAACTGGGGAAAACCTTCTTCCTTGTCATCTTCTTTGTGCAATTAAGTCATCAGCATAGCTGCCTTCCACCGGTGCAGTCAGGCTGCTTTTTTTTTTTTTTTAAAAAAAAAAAATTCACCCTTTACACAGCCAAAGAGGGACAAGCAACATCTGGGAGCAACAGCATTTTGCAACCCTTCTAAATGTCATGCGACTTCCAAACAAGGGGTAGAGCCAATAGTTGCTTTCCTTAAGAGATCCCGACAAGCAGATAAGCTTCTCACTGACGTGCTTTGTCCTTCTCTCAGGTTATTTGAAACTCTGGCAGCTCAGCAAGCCTCAGCTTTCAGGATACGATGCCATTTTTGTCGATGAAGCACAGGACTGCACCCCAGGTGAGTGGTGGCAGGAGAGCTGCAGCCTTCCCAAGAACTTTACACACAGCACGTTCGTGTGCTCAGGAGAGTGGGTGTGAGAAGTAGCACAATAAAAAATTTTCTGCATTTAAGCATTGACTTGGTCCCAGATCCTTGCAAATTGAGTAAAGCAGCTTGCGGTAGCAGCAGGGTACAGGAGAACATATGCAGCAGCAGAGGGGCAGTAGCTTTTAATAGCTTCGGGCATCCAGACACGCCATCCAGCCCATTCTGCTAGCGCTTTGCTTTAACAGCATAGCCAAGGATGCGACTTATGGCAAAAGCAGAGAGAGATTCAGTGTTTCATCTATCAGAAGAGCAGAGCTGCTCCATCCCAGCCAGGCACAGCATGCAGGTCTTGCCAGTTCCTTGCACCACTCTGGGAGTTCCTGAGCGTTGGGGTTTAACCCAGCAGACCGCTAAACACCACGCAGCCGTTTGCTCAGTTCCTCCCTGCCCTCCCACATGGCAGAAAAATCAGAAGAAAAGTTCAGGAACTCCTAGGTTGAGATAAGGACAGTTTAAGAAAGAAAAAAAAATAGTTTAGGAAAAAAAGAATAAAATAAGAATTAAAAAAAGAAATGCACAACTTAATTGCTCACCACTCACCAACCAGTGGCCACTTTGTCCCTGAGCAGTGGCAGCCCTTCTGGCCAACCCCCTCAGTTTTATTGTTCAGCATGACATCTTACGGTATGGAATGTCCCTTTGGCCAGCTGGGGTCAGATGTCCTTGCCGTGTCCCCTCCCAGCTTCTTGAGCACCCTCAGCTTCCTTGCAGGGCGGTATGAGAAGCTGAAAGTCCTTGATTCAGTGTAAGCACTGCTCTGCAACAACAAAAACATGGGTGTTATCAGCATTATTCTCATCCTAACCCCAAAACACAGCACCATACCAGCTGCTAGGAGGAAAATTAACTCTATCCCACCCGAAACCACTGAGCCATGTAGCAGAAAACTGCTGGCTTTCTTTGCCAGAGGCATGAGGAGTAGCTCTCTGTTGCAAAGCAGGTTGAATTGCTTCTGCCAGGGGATCGAAGTAGACTGAACTGCGTGCCGAGGAACACGGGAAGGGGGATAGAAGGTGGTTTGGTGTTTTCAGCAGCTGTTAGGGTTCATCAGAGCATCTCCCACGTGTATTCTGTGGATAATGGGACTTGGGGGATTTGGCTGTGCCTTCACAGCTGTGCGTGGTGCAAGCATGTTGTTCTGGCAGCATGGCAGAGCCTTGTGCATGCTGTCTGAAGGGGACTGCGGGGCTAAAATAGTGGGAGGATGCTTGCAGAGCTTGTAGTGAGCTGCGCAATTCCCTTTGCTTCTCCCCAGCTCGATTTCTCCTGCAGCTGTGCTGACCTCATCTTAAATGCCGTGAGTTGTCAGGAAAGAGATCTTGCCTCGATACAGGCACACGATAATTCACAGTTCCCTCTTGCTTTACGAGCAGGCTCCCCTTTAATGCTCTGATGTTTTCCTGCAGCCATCGTGGATGTTGTGCTCTCACAGACGTGCGGCATAATCCTCGTAGGAGACCCTCACCAGCAGATCTATAGCTTCCGAGGCGCCGTCAATACCCTCTACACGGTGCCTCACACCCACATCTACTACCTGACCCAGGTAAGATGAGGATCTGCTGCTCTCTTTCTCTGGTCGGATGCCAAATGCAGTGGAAGATGTCTCATGCCCTTCTTCAGAAGGCGTCTAGCTGCCAAACTTCTTGCGTTCACCATCGTGGAGTGTTTGCTGCTGCTGGATTAGTGGTGTACTCTTCAAACTGTGCACCCAGCGTGCCTCTTACTGGAGCGATCCCACCTTGTCGTTAGGAAAGGCGGGTGGCTTGAGAAATGGGTAGCGGGGTATTGGGTTTTGGCCTGATTAGCAATGCAGCTACACAATTTTCACAGCTAACATCAGGGACGAACCTTTAGGACTCTTTGCAGAATGAATCAGATTAAAACAAGACAGCCTGGAATGGCTGTGGGGGGGATTTGGGTGCTTTTTCTACCGAGAAGTATTGTCCAGAAGGTTGATGGAAGTTGCATTCTCTCTATATAGCATGACTTTTGTAGGTTGTAACAACTTTTTCTTTTCCTGCTTTCTATTTCCTTCCTTTTTCCATGTAGAGTTTCAGATTTGGTCCTGAAATAGCTTACGTTGGAGCAACCATTCTGGATGTCTGCAAGAGCGTCAGGAATAAGACGTTAGTGGGTGGAAACCAAGAGGGTAAGCTGTGTCGGAGTCAGCTCTCTTCAGCACCTGAGAGTCCCAGAGCTACCAAAGCTTAGAATCATAGAATCCCAGAATGATTTGGGTCTGAAGGGACTTTAAGATGATTTAGTTCCACCCCCCTGCCATGGCAGGGACACCTCCCAGCAGCTCGGGCTGCCCCCAGCCCCATCCAGCCTGGCCTTGGGCACCCCCAGGGATGGGGCAGCCACAGCTCCTCTGGGCAGCCTGGGCCAGGGCCTCACCGCCCTCATTATAAAGAATTTATGTCTCCCCGGAGTCTTCTCTTCTCCAGGCTGAGCAGCCCCAGCTCCCTCAGCCTGCCTTCATAGGAGAGCTGCTCTGGCCCCTTGATCATCCTCATGGCCTCCTCTAGACTCGCTCTAATGAGCCCATTTTAGGATTAATCCTGATTTACGAGCATCTTTGCTTTTTAAGTATCTGCTTTCCAACTGCCCTGGCTAACTGGGAATTTCTTTGCGCAGGTGATGTGAGAGGCAGCATGAAAGGGAAGATAACAATCCTCTCACGAAGCAATTTTAATGTGTTTGAGGATGCTGTGAGGCTCACCGGGAGACAGGGGCAGATTAAAATACGCGTGATTGGGGTAAGGAGAAATTGCCATTGCATCTTTTATGTCCCCAGACCTGTAGCAGTGACACTTTTGTAGGTCTTGAAATCAGCGTGGTCGCTGTTGTCCTTAGCACCCAGATTTAAAATTAACGCTCAAGGAGAAAGCCTGGTTGTTTGGAGCAGCTGTTCCTCAAACCCATGCAAGCGTGGCTCCCTTTTTAGGATCATCTGTCTGCGCGGTGTGGCCTCTTATTTCATCAGGTTCAAACGAAGCAGCAGCAGCTCCAGTCTGCTGGGCAGGGCGAGGGAAGAGAGATACATGGCTGCAACACGTCGCTGCGACTGCATTAGATGGAGCGCTGCTAATTGCCTTTGGCTGCTGGCAGCATCACAGTGATCCTGTATTAGGGAAATAAAAATCAGCTCTAATTGCAGGCTGAGTGTAAGCACCCTCCTCATCTGCCAGCAAGGAAAGGCAGGCTGTGCCCTCAGAGGATAAACATTTTTCAAGCTGTCTTGTGAGACAAAGACAGAGGTTGAAGCTGGAGGTGACCCTGGGGCTTGGAGATGCAGTGATCACTCCTAATTTCCAGTCCTGTGGTGGGCTGGTCCCAGGCTCGATATACCCAGGAAAGCCTGGGTAAGCTGGCTGGTGAGGGGAGTTGAGATTTCCAGCAATGCTGAACGCTAAACCCTCGAGGAAGCTAAGCTAAGGCTGCACCTAGCTACCCTTCACCTTTCTCTGACTTCTGTCACTTCCATTTCACTTTTATTTCCACGTCAGTTTGAGTGCTAATGTTCTTCCAGCCATGTGCTTCTGGAGTAGTTCAGCATCTGGAAGGTAAACGTATTTGATAATAAATCTGAAACTGAATAAATTGGAGTCCTCATAGGGCCATTATTAGAAACAGGTAAAATTCTGATCTTTTTAGCTCTGTGGGTTGAGATATCACCTCTGACAGATTCACTGGAAAGCTGAGAGCATCTGAATCTTCGCAGTGCTGAGGTCTGCACTGAATTTTCATCTGAATCTTCGCAGTTCTGAAGTCTGCACTGAATTTGCATCTGCAAAAACCACCCATCTATCTGAAGCAGGAGCCCGTTGTGTGCAAGTCTGCAGAAATTCACGTGCTTAAATTGCAGGGACCTTTTTGCAATTTCAGAAACATCAGAAGAATCCTTAAGTCTTCAAACTCTGAAACACAGATAGCTGTGATTTAACCTGAGATGTTGTTCTGCACCTGGAAATGCGAAAGCACAGAGAGAACCAACAGCTGTCCTAGTGCTGAAAGTGTTTGAGGAAGAACCTGGGGAAGAACCTGGTGCTCTGAATTTTAGGCTGATATTTTAAGTTCTTTGTTTTATTTATTTTTTTTTCCTCTTTCTACTGGGATTGAGAAAATGCTCGAACTGAGTGCCCTGCAGCAAAATTCTCATCTGTCCTTGCGGTTTTAGCGTTGTGGAGTGAGAAGAGTAAGCTAAGACTGAGGCCTTTGAGAGGACAAAACAAAAGAAATTGGGAAACAAGGAGGGGGAAATATTTACTTTCTGAAAGTAAATATTGCCAAAGCGAAGCATTTTGGTTTGGTTTACATTGCTAAAACATCTACAGGCTGTTTGTCAAGCTCGTCTTCCTTGCGGTGGTCCATCATTTCAGGAAAGAGGCTGCAGCTGGCTCCTGCAGAACAACATCAAGTCCGTAGGCCAGGAGCATTTATAGCACAACAGATATCTAAAGTTTGTTTTAACAAAGCAATGCGCAGCTATTAGAAGCGAAAACGAACAAAACATTAAACTTTTTGTTAGTGAAAATTACAGGAATAGTTTTCCCTCCGCATCTTCAACACGTTTCCTTCATTCCCTCCCTCTTCACATCAATAACCACCGGGCCCTGTTGGCTTATCTAGAAACTCTAGGCAGCACTTTTACTTGTGTATTTTAACAAATTGTTGTGGTTTTTTGTTTTTTGTTTTTTGTTTTCTTTTCATAGGGGCTTGCCTGCTTTGGCCTGAGCAGGATTTATGATATTTGGAAGCTCAGTCAACCTGCAGATGAGCGGAAGAAAGGTGAGTACATCCTCACCCTTCTTTCTGTGAGCCTCCCTCCAGCAGCACTGTTGTTTTAGTGCAATGGAAGGCTTCTTGGTGTCTTATTCGGTATTTCCTCAGGCCAATGTGGCCTGGCTGGTGTTAATACCAGAGAGGCAGAACCTGGGGAGTCTGTGTTATGCAGCCCCTCTGCCATGCCTTGAGTACAAGAGACCGATAAACTGCTCTAAACTGATAGGTTGGGATTTTTTTTTTTGCCTTTTGTTTTCTGATTTAATTTCATTTTTCATTTGTCAAAAGGCTTTTCCTGTTTGGTTGGCTGTTTTTTTTTTTTTTTTTTTTTTTTTTTTATCTGTAACCTAGTTTGTCGAATCCTCTGCCACGTGGTTCCTTTTCTCTCGTGGTTATCGTTTAGGAAATGAGTCATTCATTTAAAATCTCCCGCTGCCTTGGCAGCGATTTTTTGTGCATTGTTATGTACAGAGCAGAGAACAACAAACGAGTTACTGAACTGCTGGGGGCGTGTGATTGATTATATACATGTCGTTACTGGTTCTGGAATATGAGACACTTGGAAAACTCCTCGCCATCTGGGTAAAAAGAGGGAATAATGCAGGTTGGAAGGGCCATAGGGCTGTCTCTGGTCTGAGTCCCTGCTCCAGGCTCTGAAAGTCCCATTAGGGCCTTTCCAGACTGCTCAGTTTTTCCCCTCATCTGTGCATTATTTACTCCAAAATTTGATCAGAAATCAAAAATGCCTTTTATTATATGTGCCTGTAAAGTAATCGTGTCGTCTTCTACATTCTCCTCAGCAAACCTTGTCATAAACGACCCCTTTATCAGAAGATGGGAGGAAACCGAGGGCTTCATCGGGTTGAAGGACTACGCAACGCGCATCGATGACAAGGAGCTGCAAGTGAAGATTGCAATAGTGGAGAAATACAAAGAGCGGATGCCTGAGCTGGTGCAGAAGATTGAGAGCCGCCACGTGTCACGAGAAGCTGCGGCAGGTAAAGCCGAGCCGTGTCTTAGAGAAACAAACTCGGGTCTTTTTTCCCTGCAGCTTTGGTGCTGAATCCTCCTCACCCTGCGCAGAGGCTGCGTTTGGGTTAAGCCAGCCTTTTAGGGAGAAAGGGAGGAGAACAGCAGCTTTCAGGGTACATTTGGGGCTCCAGGTGGAGTTCAGGGCAATAAATCTGCCACCGAAGGATTGCTTAAGGCGGCTTCACAGAGGCAAATAAAGCTTAGGATGTGGCATTTTCGGCAGATGGAAAGCCCCAGGGCTTTATGCTCTCCTTGTGATTCCTGTTGTAGTTGCCCTGCAACTTGCTGACTCAAATTTGGGACTGGGAGGACAAAGCAATCGTGCTGAAAACTCATCAAATAAAGAATGTTCCTTTTCGGGAGCTGGGGCTGTGGTTCGGGCTGCTGGTAACCAGACGTTTTCCCTGGCAGGGAAGTTGTCTGTAGCAGTCTCGATTCCTGTTGGCCGTGCTTCGCTTCCAGTTTGTGTATGGGGAGAGGTGAAATGAATGCAGAACGAAATCAATTCCTTAGATTCGGTGCCTTGTGAAATGAAGACACCGCTTTTGCTGCAGCGACTGATATTTTGCCCTTCTTGTTCCTGCTCTAATTCCTTGCAGATTACATAATAGGCACTGTCCACCAAGCCAAAGGCCTGGAGTTTGATACGGTGCTGGTTGCAGACGACTTCGTCGGCGTGCTGAACGCCGTTCGCGACGACAGAATACCAAACGCCCTTATCGGTAAGGGAACGCCTGCTAGGGGCACCCATCCTGACCTGGAAGTGGGAAAGCAAAAGTGTGCTGCTGGTGCTGGTCCTGCACGCACCTGCTTCTCAGCACTGGCTGTCCTAGTGCTCCCTGCTCTTGTGGTTTCCTCCTGGCAACATAGAGGGGCCGCACTCGGGAAAGATGCTCTTGTCTTCAGGTGTCACGAAGGAAAAGCTTTGGGAGAGCAGCTCTGTTCCCAGTAAGCAGAGAGGAGCCAGCAGAGCGAATCTAGCTCAGCCGATGACACAGAAACTCCCCCAGCGCTGAGTCTGCGCCTGGGGAGGTGGAGAAACGCGTAGCAGTGAGCTGCTCCTCTGGGCGTGCAGAATCCTGCCCTTACCTCGAGGGGAGAAGGTGAAATGAGGCCAGAGCTTTCAGTGGTGCCCAGAACTGCAGGGCGAACCCAGGAGGGTGCTGCTCTGCAAGCCCGTGCTCTCCCAGAGCGTGGGGCGTCCTTCCAGGAGCAGTAGCTGAAGCATCAGAGTGGCAGAGCTGTTCATTCATGTTTTCTAGAGCCATCGGTTATCTTTCCTCCGATCTAGGCATGTATCCTGAGGATGAATGGAACCTGCTCTACGTGGCGGTGACACGTGCAAAGAAATGTTTGTTAATGTCCAAGTCCCTGAAGATTATTTTGGCGTTGGCTGGGGTAAGCGAAATCTCTCCAAAGTGAACAATACCTTGAAAAGGGAATTCAGGGCCCTGAGACCTGCGCTTCGTAGCACGCTGCGCTAAAGCAAGCTCTCAGTTTGCCAGAGCAGCACTGCCTGGGAGCTGTGGCGGTGCCTCAGCCTCTGTGTGCATTGCAGAGGCAGAGCAGCGGGAAAGAGCAAGTTCCCACTGTCCCTGTAGGGTTTGGGGTCTGGAGGTCGTTCTACGAGCGACGACGTCTTGGGCAGGACGGGTTGCTGCCCGTTTAAAAAAGCACCTACAAAATCTGCTCGTCTCTGTTCATAAAGTCTGTGTGTGGTGGAGGAGCATTAAGTGAGATTCATCCTCATCCTCAGATTCGCGCTGATGGTAGACTTTGACTTCCTGGCTTGTGCTGTAGCAGCCAAATAGCTGAGGACACTTTTTGTCCTCAGTTCCCACTGCTCCCCACTGTGCTTTTGGTAGCAAGACACAAGGTTGCAGTGGTGCAGCATTTTTCCACGGTTCTTTGGGGTGTTGTCTTCCAAGGAGTCTGCCTTCTTATCTCAGCACAAGCATGTAGGTTCCCTTTTCTGTCTGCACTTTTTGCCAGCTTCCTTCCTTTCCAGCTTTCACTTCCTTCCTTGAAAGCTGCCATGAATTCTGCTTGGTTCTGTTGTCACTGGTTTTGCTTTTTTTTTTTTTTATTTTGTCACTGGGATTTGGGGTGTTTTTTGGTTGGTTGGTTGGTTTTTTAATAAGCCACGTTGCAAGTCACTTCCCAGGGGGTTAAAAACAAAAACGAAAAACCTGTTCCAGTCTCTCAGCTCCCAGAAAATGTTGTTGTTCCCTTTTTCTTGTTCCTTAGGAGCATTTCCTTCGAGTGGAGCTGTTGAGCAAGGCTGCGAAGGATGGGGCCGCAGTCACCTGTTCTGTGCCACAGTGCGCGCAGCCCCTGCAGTCCAGGCTGGTAGTGAAGAGGCTGCCTTTGGCTTACGTACGTCTCCTCCGATCTCCTCTCTGCTTCTTGGTCTTGACCAAACCCACCGAGGGCCCCTGAGGTCATGTGTTTGAACGAGGAGCCTCCACAAGCTGCTCCTTGTCACGGGGTGGCCACGCTCAGTCACTGCTCTGAGCTATCACAAGGGGAGGGACAACTTCAGTGCTAAGCTTGCGTGGAAGTGAGCAGGGAAAGTCCCGTGGCTGGATCCCGTGGTTCAGCCCCTTACTTCTGCTCACAGCCCAGTCTTGTAACTGGGGATGACTTCCTGAGTGCATGATTCAGGGCGGTGGTGGGGTTCCTGCGGTCTCTTAAGTCTTTACCTCTTCTAATTTTGGTCTCGGGTGGAACCAGTTGGGGGTTTTGTCATGTCATGGCCCATTTCTTACTCTGCAGAGGCCGTCAAACACCCACCTAGAGATTAGCGGGGCACCCTGGGTCCCTGCCAGTGGCCGTACGTGAACTGGTGGGAGGGTGGCAACCTGATTTTTCTGCCCAGTTTTGGTTTCAGTTCCACTTTGTGGCTCTGGGGTTGATCCTCACCCAGCAAGCTCTCCTAGCGCCAGGATCCGCAAGCACGCAGTGAATCTGGTGGAGCTCCATGGCTGGGACTAGAGATAGCAGATTGCTCCAAGCCATGAGCAGGGGATGTGAGCAGTAAGGGCAGTGCGTGACCCTAAATGAGGCAAGCTGACTGAGATGGGCCCAGCCTCGGTGTCAGCTCCTGGCTCGCAGGCAGGATTCATTCCCCAGCATTGTAAGGAGCCATGCACATTTACGGGAGGAGATCACAGAACCATAGAATCTTAGAATCATAGAACATTTATGGAGGAGATGCCAGCTGGCAGCCTCCTGCTTCATCAGAGAAAACCTGAGTGGGGACATTTGGCTGCAGCCATTAAGCAAACTGTCCCAGAATGGATTTCTTTGCAAGCGAGGTGGCAGGAGAAACTTTGGGCACATCACTGCTGTCTTTCCTGGACGAGGCAGGGAGCAGAGGCTGTGTTCCTCCAGCCGTAGCATCCTCTTAAATCCCTCTTTCCCTTGCAGAGCAATGGCAGCACGGATGCAGGTGGGTACCTTTGCTACTCGTGTGCGCAGAAGCGTTTTGGAACCATGACATCTCTGGCCTTCTTCCCAGCACTTCAGGAATAACACATCCTGACGTAACGAAGCCTTCCAGCTCTTGCTTCACCCTGGAGCCATTCTGGCCAGTTTTGACATCCAGGCTCCTTATCAGGTGGATACTGGGAGCAGGATTTTGGACCAGCTCCAGGAGGAATCTTCCAGGTTCTCTGCAAGGAGGCACAAGACTTTTTCTCAAGCCCTGCCTTGTCCTCCAGGAGCTGGTCAGCATGGCCTGCATCATTGCACAGAATATTGACAGGACTGCTGTTTTTTTTTATTTGAGCATTACCATCCATTCCTCTGTCACCAGGAAAATACTCCCAGTGACAAAGCTGCTGGGGTTTTCCTGACTCTTCCATCACATCGTGCCTCGGGAAAATCCTTCTCACCCAACAGAGGAGGAATGTGATGCCAAAAAGTACCCAACAAAACCTTCTGTTCCTAGAAAATGAACCTTTTCCTGGAGCCTGCCTTAATGGGAAAGTTTCACTCTCAGCTGTGGATCAGCAGGGAAGAAGGAAATCAGTCATAACCTCTCCCAGCTGAATTAAAAGAATTTTCCTTACTTGCAGCCAAGAGGTTTCCCCAGGCTTCACGTCTCTTCTCCCTGCAGCAAAGCGTAAGGGGAGGAGAGGCAGCATCTGAAGAACTGCTGTGGTTTGATTCCAGTCTAACACAGATGATCAGAGCGAAGCTGGAGAGCATTTTTAATGCCGAGATAAAATTTGTAACAACAATGAAAGCCTTAATGCTATTTCTCTTCAGTTAAGAAGTCATCCCGAGTTGTGTTTCTTTACCAGCCATCCCAGTAGCAATGGTGCCAGCAGCGTGGTGGCCTTGTCAACCAGAGGGTGGCTTATGCTGTCCGTGTGAAGACAGATTCAGAGAAGCAGAGTTGGAAGGGACCCACAAGGATCATCGAGTCCAACTCCTAGGTCCCCAAAGGACCACCCCAAAATCAGACCCTGTGTCTGAGAGCAGTGTCCAAATGCTTCTTGAACTGTCAGGCTCGGGGCCGTGACCATGTCCCTGGGCAGCCTGTCCCAGTGCCCAACCACCTCTGGGTGCAGAACCTTTCCCTAACCCCCAGCCTGACCCTCCCCCGTCCCAGCTCCATGCCGTTCCCTCGGGTCCTGTCGCTGTCCCCAGAGAGCAGAGCTCGGCGCCTGCCCCTCCGCTCCCCTCATGAGGGAGCTGCAGGCCGCCATGAGGCCTCCCCTCGGCCTGCTCTGCTCTGGGCTGAACACACCAAGGCATCTCAGCCATTCCTCACATGTCTTCCCCTCTAGACCCTTCCCCATCTTCGTAGCCCTCCTTTAGACACTCTCTATTAGTTTTATGTCCTTACACTGTGACGCCCCAAACTTCACACAGTGCCTGAGGTGAGGCCGCACCAGCACAGAGCAGAGCGGGCGGATGACAACGCCCTGGCTGCTACCATAGCCCGAGCCATGAAGAGATCAAAACCGAAACCGATGCAGGCAGAGACCTCCTGGACATCAGCCTGGAGCCACGAGCTGTGCCTGGCTGGGAAAGCTCCCGCATCCTCTTGACTTCCACAGTTAATCGCTGAATGGCAGCTGCTTCACTGGCTCTTTTTGCTTTCCAAGCGCCAGCTCCAGAAAGGCTTCCCGCTCACCTGAACGTGGGCAGAACGATGCTTGGAAGCTAAATGGAACTGCAGATGCCAGACCAGGGACCTCCTGTGCTCCCTTCCAGCCTCATTTATTTTCTCCCCACACCCCGTGGCACTGGGGAGGAGAAGGGGAGTGAAGTGCCATGACAGGCGGCCTTGCTCGGCCACGAGTCCCTACAGCAGAGCACACAAACATGAGGACAAGAGACAGAAAGGAGGAAAGGACACGATTTATGAGACACCTCCTGCTTCCCAGCTGCCTGCTGAAGCCCCTTGTGACTTCCAGTGGAGCCAAACGGGTCGTGGCAGCCGCCACTTTGCCTCCAGAGGATGGCAGTGCCCTTTTGGGGCGGTCACAGGGCCGTGGCAGGGCTGGCCAGCAAGCCCTGGCTGCCGCAGCGGGGGATTTCACCCCAAACCTGCTCCCTCTCCCCATCGTTGTGGAGGCCGAGACACCCAACTAAAGCATCGGCCACTCCGCGTGCGTTATTTTTATATATAATATATACACGTTTTTATATAAAGCGTCACCACAAAGCTGCCTGTTCTGTAGCGAGGGGGAACCGAGTGGATAACGACCGGTAACAAACAGACGGAGAAGGGAAAACCTGCAAAGGGAAGTTTTCCCTAGGTCGTGTTGTCGCTTTCAGGTTTTGGCAGTGTCTGTAGTGAATCGCTCCTGCTTGCGCTCCCCTGCAAGCAGCCGGAGCCGGTGGGCACCTGGGGTCGGTGCCGAAAGTGCCCCCGAAGGATCCCTGAGTTGTGTCCCAGGGGCCCTGAGCCGCAGCGGGCTGGTGCTGGTGCTGGTGCTGGTGCTGGAGCTCTTCGCTGCGGTCGATGGCTTGGGGGTGGCTGAAAGAGAGCAGGGAGGGAGTCAGAGCGCAGCAGAAGGATGCTCGCCTGGGTCTGCAGTGACCGTGAGCAGTGGTTTGGGGGCAGTTTGGGGTTAAAGCAGCTCTAGGGATGGCGTCTGGCTGGCCCAACTCTGGCCGGGGAAGGGGCGTGATGCGGGACAGGGCGGCCTGGTTTCAATGCCAGCACACAAACCCCGTCCCCTATGCCCCAAAACGTGCTGACCACGGTCACCCAGTCTGCAGCAGGGTGGGACACCCATGGGTGTCCCGCTAATGGTCCCTTGCGTCACACTCCTCTGGCCCGTGTTTAAATAGCTGCTTTTTGGCTCCCAGCTCAGGCCACCCACCACCTCCGCCACCCCGGGGTGCTCCCGGGGCTCGCCCACCAGGATTCCCACCCACCTTCGGCTGACGGAGCGGGCTCTTCCATGAGAGTCACTTGGTCAGGCTGGGAAAAGCAGCCGCGTGTCCCCAGGGCGAGGATGCTCCGTGCGCAGGGCAGCTGGGGACGGGGGACGTGCTCTGCCCCACGCCGCCGCCGCTCGGGGAAGCATCTGGCTTTCCGGCCGAGCCCTGAGCACCCTCCTCACTGGCCGGGCTGGCAGGTACACCAAGTTGCCCGGCCGTGGGTGCTCAGCCCATGGGGAAGACGCCGGGTGGCACCGTCTCATCGTCCTCGGCTGCGGCGGCGGGAGCCACCATGGGGATGGCCGTCCCCGCCACCGTGTAGTCCTGCTGGGCACTCCTGCGGACGGGAGAGGAGCGTCGTCGGCACCCAAAGGGTTTTCCTCAGCTTTTAGGAAAGCCCAGGGGACAACGGTGGCTTGTCACCGGTGTGGAGGGACCGCACGGGGCTCAGCACACTTACATTTTCATCCTCCAGCAGCAGCAAGCCACAACGCCGGCAATGACCAGCAGCGGGAGCCCTGTGGGAGAGACGAGGCAGCCGGTGAGCATCTTCCAACGCACGGCCAAGGGAACAGCCCCGCTCAAAACGCCTCCGTAAAGAGCCAAAAATGCGTTATGCACAACTTTTCACAGCGTATTTTCAAGGTACCCTCCCTGCCGGGGGAAGAAATGGGGATGCTGCGTCCTGCCCCCCTTGGAGGCATCGCCCCTGACCGTGGCGCAAACCTCGCATGGCTCTGAGAGCAGCTTTTAGGGTAAAAATACAAATTAAATGAGCCCGCGTTTGCCAAAATGAGCTTTTTTTTGCCCAACCCAGTGCTGCTTACCGATGGAAGAGGCCAATACCTGGGCGGAAACTGAAAAAGAAAAAAAAAAAAGAGAAACGGAGATTTTAGCCACAGAGCTGGGGAAGCCCAGGAAAGGGGAAGATGCCGGGGGAAACAGTGTTAAAAAGGAGCTCGGAGAGAAGGGGAAAAAGCACTGAAACGGTAAAAGAGCCTGCACTGACTGAAATGCAGCCCCGCTGGCAGGTTATCTCCCTTGGGGAGGTGAACCAACCTGCAGCGTGGTCCACGGGGGCAGTGGGCAGCAGGGTTGTCCCCAGGGCCCTCCCTTTTCCTGGCGGAGATGTCTCCAGCAGCGGGGACGTTGCCGGCAGCGTGGACGTCTCCGGCGATGGCCCATCAGCCACCGGCGGCACGGGTGTTGCTGCTGGAGAGGGGCTGGAGGTCGGAGCGGCGCCGGTGGTTCCTGCTTGGGGAAAGGGTGTAAAACCCTTTGAATTTGGGGCAGTTTTCAGTGGTGCTCTGGGCAGTGCCCTTACTCCGTGCGCGGCCTCGCACCGGATCCAGGCAGGGGGGTGGCAAGGACGACCCAGCCCACCCCACAGCTCTGAGGTGGTGGAAGTTCACGCAGCTGAAGCATGGGATCAGAGAATCGTAGAGGCTTTAAGGCTGGAAGAGCCCTCCAAGACCATCTGGTCCAACCACCCCCTACCACCAATGTCACCACCAAACCAGGTCCCCAAGCGCCACGTCCAGCCTTTCCTTGAGCACCCCCAGGGACGGTGACTCCACCACCTCCCTGGGCAACCCGTCCCAACGCCTGCCTGCTCTTTCTGAGCAGAAATGTCCCCTCATTTCCCACCTGACCCTCCCCAGGAGCAACTTGAGGCCATCCCCTCGAGTTTGGCTTTCCACAACGCTTTCTCACCACGGCCTCAGCCAAGGCAGCCCCAAACACGGGGCCGAGTTCACCCCTTCCTCACCTCTCTGGGTCGTCCTCATGGTGGGCAGCACGGTCGGGAGCTGGGGGCTGGGGGTTGGCAGGGGTACAGCCGGGTCCCCTTGGGGAAAACACAACGCGGAGACGCCGTCAGCGGCAACGCCACCCCGCGTCCTCCTCCGCCCCCGTCCCCGCGGTCCCCCCGTCCCCGGGGCCACCCGGCGAGAGCTTACGGATGCACTGCAGGCTGGTGGGCGTCCAGACGGGCTTGGCGTTGTGGAGGACGCACTGGATGAGGCTGGAGGTGCCGGCTTTGCGCTTGTAGCCCGGCTTGCAGGTGTAGCGCAGGCAGGCGTTGAGCTGCGTGGTGTTGCCCGCGTCGATGTGCGCGTTGGCCACGTCCTTGGGGCGGCTGCATCGCACTGGCACAGGGCGGGGGGGGGGAGAAACAAAGAAATGTTGATGATAACGGGGGCATGAGGGGCTCTCCTGGCTCACCGTGCCCAATGGTAGGGGGGTCCCATCCTGCTGGGGAAGGGGTACGGGGCATTGGTGCTGCCCCAGGGCTGGGAGAGCCTCATCCAGCACAGCCTGCAAACGGAGGTGGCTGTGCCTGCACGTGGGGCACGGGGAAGGGGGACAGCGGTGTGCCACGCACGGAGCCCCGGTTGCAGCCGGGTTTCTGGCATGTTTGTGGTCCCTTCGAGCAGCTCCTTTTAGCAGGAAAAAAAAAAAAAGCCTTTTAGCAGAATTTCTCCCCCTGCTTCTCAGTCAGCCGCGTCCCACCGCCAGCTACAACGCTGCGGCTCCGCTCCCCGCCTCTGTTCTCCTCCTGGTTTGCAGGACGTGGGAATTCCTCAGGCGCTGCGCGAGTCCTCCTGCTGCTTCCCGGGGTTGTCCCCCCGCTGCTGGCTGCGACCCACGGCCCTGGAGGTGGCCAAAATCTGACCGCCACGTGGCCAGGCTGCAGGACGGTGGGGATCTGAGTTATCACTTTCCTTCTCCCCAGCGGCGCTCGTGCTTCCCCTTTAGCTCCGACTTGAGGTCGGTTTTGCAAGAGGGCATCACGATTTCGCTTCCTTTTCCCCCGGCGCGATGGAGAAAGTTTCCCGGCGGCTCCTACCCCGAGGCTGTGCCCTCGCTGCGGCGTGGGAAAGGCTCGCGGGTCCACAACCTGTCCCCCGGCCTGGGCGGAGCGGTGACACCGCAGGGCACGCACCGACACCGGGAGTCGAGGCAGCAGGTGAGGTCCTAAACCCTTCCCAGCGGCTCTGGGAAGCGCAGCGGTGCGGCGGGGACGGGAGCGGGGCGTCGGTAGGGACGCAAGGACAACGGGGTGGGGATTGCGGTGGTGGGGTTGGGAGGATAACAGGGACGGGAGCACGGTGGGGATGGAATGCTGGTGGCAATGGGATTGGGAACGTGACGGCAGTGGGGGACAGAGATGGGAGCACGACGGGGACAGGAGCATGGTGGCAACGGGGACAGGAGCGCAAGGGGTTTGGGAGGATGACAGCAGTGGGGACAGGGATGGAAGCGCGATGGGGACAGGAGAGTGATGGAGATGGGGACAGGAGCACAACAGCAATGGGAACGTGGTGGGGACGGGAGCATGATGGAGATGGGAGCGCGCTAACAACGGGGATGGGAACACAGTGGGAATTCCCATCACGAAACCAGCAAAAACAAGTTGTGAGCAAACCCCGTTAAGGCCTCCCTCTTGCACGAGCCTTCCTTCCTCTCCGGGGTCCATTTTGGGGCATTTCCACCCGCTCTCAGGGGCACAGGGCGCGTACCGCCGTTGCCGCCGCGCTGGTAGCAGTGCCGCAGCTCCGTGGCACGTGTTGGCAAAGGCGCAAAGGAAGCGGGCAGGCAGCCAGGAGCTGCTCACCACCCTGGGAGAAGCCAAAGGGCAGCTTCGGGCGCTGCCATGTGGGTATCCCTCATCCTTCAAACTGACAAGCCAAATCACACGGAAATAGAAGCTGCTTAATGCTGAAACGCCCCGATTTGTATCCGCAGCACCTCCTCGCAGAGCCCCAGCCGTGCCTGGGGTGGTCCGAGCCACCTGGGCTGCTTTTTCCTCCCTCTTCTCTCCGTTTTGGTGCTTGGGCAGGTCCGTGCCGTGTCCCCCGGTGCCGGGACGCCCCGAAATGCTGCAGACACCGCTCAAGACAGCGGTGACATTTCCGGGAGGAAAACGAGGCAGCGCCACGGGACGTTCTGCGGCACTCTCGCACGGCAATAAACCTGCAGCGGTGCCATAAAATTAGTGGAAAGACCTTCCGCTGCCAAAAACCAAAACGAATGCAAAAGCAAAGCGAGCGCAGCGGGAAATCCAGCCGGCCAAAGGGGAGAAAAGCTTCGGGGGTTCAGATTTCCAGCTGGACGAAGCCCCCTGGATTTGGTCAGTGCCGGGCAGTGCAGCCGGCGCTTCCCAGGGTTTGCTTTCCCCTTACAAAAAGACAAGCCATCTGCCTTCTGTTTTCCTAGAAAACTCGAGGAAAAGCTCACAAAACTGCCGGCACGGCCAAAAGCATCCCTCTGTGGATCCCCGCTCCTTCCCAGCATCTCAGGTTGAGTTTTGCCAGCCCAAACGCTCAAAAACTCATCGCACGGGAGCCAGCTGCTGTGCTGGGCGCACACCTCGGAGCCCGGATTCCCCGTTCCCACGTCGCCGAGCCGTCCCCCCTCCGGCGTCGGGGGCTGCACAACCCCAATGAGACATCAGAGAATCCCCACCGGGAAAGCTTTCCCGTGTGGGTGGCTCCAAAACTCATCAGCCAAATGAGAGCAGGTCCCGTTTTCTGCGAACGTTCTAAAGAACGCGAGCCAAAAAAAGACCAGACAACTGGAGGAAAGAGAAATTTCACAACTCTGTGCCGGAGACCAGAGAATCCATGGAAGGCACCAAAACCACAGAAATAAGTAAAACTTTTTTTCTGTTTTGCAACGAACGTGCCCCAAAGCGTGTGAAATCGAACAGCCGTGCCCGGGGCTGCGAGGAAGAGGGGTTAGGACGGAAACACCCGCCGAGGAGACACCGGTGGGTTTGTCTCTTACCGAAAAGGAAAAAATCGCTCCGTGTTAAAATCAGGCGTGATGGTAATGGAAGGTGTTAAGAAAATAAGCAGACATTTAATTTTCACTGGAATTCAGGTAAAACTGAACGCACACGGCGCTGTCACCTGCTGAGCAAATCCTCAAATCCCCAAATCTGCACACACACACAAAAAAAAAGTCGAGTTCAGGTTCAACCTCACGCCCCGGATAACCGCGCTCTGTGCCCCCAAAGCGAGGTCCTGATTGCATCAGCGCCGCCGGGAGCATCACCCGTGGGGCCAGGGCAGGAGGTGCTGCCTTCGGGGAAAACGTTCTCCCGCGTTTCCTTCGCCGCCGGAGTCGCTTTGCAGCGCTGCGTGCACACGCCGGCCGGTCAGAGATGGGAATAAACTCATTTTCCAGGGCGTTGCTGTTTTGGCAGCCAAGCAGCCAGATAAAGGGAGCACGAAAGCCGTCCCGAAGCTCTGCAGGGGCACCCAGCCTTATTTCCTGTGCTTCCACTTCCAGGCGAACCTCTCCGAATCCCCCAGTTTTCGGTTCATTAAGCAGGGCCACCACGCGCAGAGGAAGGTCTTGCCGCCGGTGCGAGCGTTTCCCCGGGGGTTTCAGCATCGCTGTGGCTCCTCTGACGCCGCGGCGCCGGTTTTCCTGAAGCCGCTTGGGAGAGGCGGTGCCAAATTTCCACAATTTCCACAATTTCCACAAAAATCCCGGTCCGGCGGCGATGCCCGGCCTCGGCCACGAATTGCCCCGAGCCCCGCGTCGCGCCCCAGCTCCGTGCCCCCCAGCGGGACCCCTCACCCCCCCCCCCCGTGATCCGTCTCCCGTGGGGAGCAGCGGCAGCACGCGGGTCCTAAAATCGCCCCCAAGCCTCCAGGGACGCCGGTGGGGATTTGGGGTGGGCGCCCGAGTGGGGCAGGCGGGGACCCGGTGGGGTGTAAGGGGAGCTGGGGGAGCAGCGTGGGCACTCGCGGGTGCAGTGTGGGGACCCGTGGGGGCTGCGTGGGGTCCCGTGGGTGCAGGGTGAGCCCTCGGGTGCAGCATGGGCACCCGTGGGGGCTGCGTGGGGACCCGCGGGTGCAGGGTGGGGACCCGTGGGAGCAGCGCGGGCACCCGTGGGTGCAGGGTGAGCACTCGGAGTGCAGCGTGGGCACCCGTGGGTGCAGCATGGGCACCCCGGGAGGGAACCAGGGCGCCCCAGGGCGAAGCGCAACCACGCCGGCAGCCCCCGGGCGCGCACCCAGCGAGCTCCGCGTCCCTCCCTCCCCACCAGGGCAGCCGGGGCACCCATGGGTGCCCCCTAGGGACCACGGGGAGGGGGGGGGGGCGCTCGGGCAAGGCGCGCGGCGGCCCGAGCCCCTCGCCGGCAGGACGGGAGCCCCGGGGTAGCGTCGCTTACCGGTTTCGCCGGCGACCCAGGGCAGCAGGAGGGCGACGGCCCCGCAGAGCAGCGGCAGCAGCGGGCGCGCCATGGGCGGCGGCACCGGGCCGGGGGGCTCAGGGCTCCCCCGGGGGCTCCGAGGCGCTGCCCCGTCGCACGCCGCCACCGGCCATGGCCCTTCCCTTCCTTTCCCTTCTCTTCTCTACCCGGCCCGGCCCCTTTCGCTTTCGCTTTCGGCCACGGTTGAGCCCGGCGGGGGACGCGCCCGCCCCGAGGGGATGGGGCCGGGAAGGGGGGGAGGCACCCCGGGGGGGGGGGGGGGGGGGAGGGTGGGGGGACGGGGGTGCGGTAGCCAAAAGGGGGGAGATGGGGTACCCCAGGGGGTGCAGTAGGGGGAGGGAGGATGCGTTACCCCAGGGGGATGCAATACCCAAAGGGGGGAGTTGTGTTATCCATGGCGTTGCAATACCCAAAGGGGGGGGGGGGGGGGATTCTTTACCCCAGGGGGTTGCAATAGCCAAAGAGAGGGACGCAACACCCAAAGGGGGGTGCAATACCCAAGGGGGGGATGCAACACCCGAAGGGGTTGTACAGTACCCAAAGACAGGATGCGATATGTGAAGGAGGGAGATGCGTTACCCCAGGGGGGTGCAATGCCCAAAAGAAGGGACTGCAACACCCGAAGGGGGGGATACGATACCAGGGGAAGAGATGTTAACCCAGGGGGATGCAATAGCTGGGGGCAGGACGTAATACTCAAAGGAGGGATGCAATACCGGGGAGGGACACATCGCCTTAAGGGGGATGGAGCCAGGAGGATGCGGTACCCAGGGCTGGAAGCGGTACCAGGGCGATGCAGTATTTTGGTTTGTTTTGGTGGCGAAGAGGGGAGAAGCCAAAAACAACACATCAACAACAAAAGGGGAGGGCTATTTGCGGGATAACTTTTCACGGCCGATTAGAAAGCCTTCAAGAGAAGTAGGTAAACTCTCCCTCTGCCCACCAAGGAGAAGGCATCAACCCCCCACCAACCTCCCTCGGAGCCAAAGAGAGTTGTGGTTGGTGGCCCAAGTGGTCACATCAAATCATTAAACCCTTCTGAGTTGTATTTTAGAAAGCACACTTAATCTATGTACTCTGGACAGTCAAGATTTCAGCTGAGTGTTATGAAGCAATCAGCAGGTTAGAGTTCACAATGAGCTAAAGCAATAAATAGTTGAGGGCAATAACACCAGGATTTGGTAAAGAAAACCCTCGGCCTGCAAAGAGTTCTGCAAACATTCATTCAAAAGCCACATAGGACACGAGAGCATCGCACCAGACTTTGGGGGAGGGCTTTTGTAATCCTTATTCAAAACAAGCCCTGTAGCTCGTGAACTTTGCTTAGGTAAGCTAAGCAAAGCGCGAGTGCTTCTATTGGCCAAACTGGAGAAATGTGGTGCCTGAGAACAGCACATTTTCAACAGGAGGCTCTTCTGCAAAAACCAGAGCCGTCAAATGACCGTGGCTGCCGATTTCTAGCATCGTCCCCTAGAGCCCTGCCTGTTCCCTGTTCCCAGGGAGTTCTTTGTGCCCTGTCCTCGGCCCATGGCACTAAAAGATCCTCCTCACCTTGCCCCTGCCCTATGCAGCAAGACAAGGAAGTGATCCTGAAGCATCCCTCACCACGGGACATGGAGATGACCAGGGGCTGAGCTCGTCTTCTCTATTCTCAAAGGGCTTTGCCATCCCATGGCCAAGCTAACAACGTAAGAGTTGTCTTTTCAATTGCTTCTGGCATCCGAGAAACAAGTTTGGGGCTGAGCTGTCGTCCACTGTCTCCCCATGCATCACTTTGGGGAAGGTTGGGCAGAAATAGCCGATGAGTTCTGCAAGTTCGGGGAGTCCCAAGTAATAAACCCTACAAGGCTCCTAAAGACACCAGCGACACGCAGAGAACGGTGCAACGTGGCCCAGAGGCGGTGTCACAGTGCACACACACAAGTACGGACTAGTTTTGGTGGTGCCTGCCCCTTTTGTGCTTCATTTCTAAGTTCCCATGCAAATTTAAGAGAGTTTTGAATAGCCAATATTTCAACGATTTGCCTTGTCAGGTAAATTTATTACCTTGTGCAGCTGGAGTTTTGTTTCTTCCTCCTTGGCTATGTAAGGGTTGTCTGACTGACTATCTTACTGAAGATTTTGGGGTAAGAAAAGCCGGATTCAGACCAGGAGCAGAGACCAGTCCCGTGTCTTCACAGAGAGAAAACTTGCTTGTTCCAAGAGGCGGCACCGGCGGCGACGACCCCTCTCCTGTCGGGATTAAAATGTTCCTTTGTGTTCACTTTCCAGCTAAAAGCAACGGAAACGGTTACTTAAACAGCAAAATAGTGCAGTGCCCAACAATAAATCTGCTTTAGCTTTTGGGGATTCAGCCAGGAATAATTAATTTCTTATCGATTCTAACATAACCTGCGCCGAGCATGTATAAGCCCTGGGGATGTGAGATTATTATAAAATGCTCTTATCTCCCAGGAATGTGTTGGGGTTTGGTTCGTCTGTTCTATTTGCATATGGTAAGTACCAAAGGTTGCTAGGAACTATTTTTAAAGATCAGATTTGCGAGGTGGAGTGATTTCCCGTCAGGTTAGCATCCCTGCTCTAGTTTTGTGTCTAGAAGAGGCACCTGGGAAAAATCAAAATCGAGCCCTGGAAAAATAATAATAATAATAATAAGTTTAACTGTTTCCTTATCCAGGAAGCAATCACAGTGCTAATGCTTTGCCTTATGGCAGCTCCAAAACCGCTGAGGCTCTCTGTGAAAGAAGCAGCTGGCTTCCTGGTACAGAAATAACAATTAGGCCTCCTGCAATTAGGTTTGCAAATGAGGAATGCCGGCGCCAGGTTTGGAGAGGCAAAAGGAAGCCTGGCACTGCTTCCCACCCAGGGGTGCATAGATGCAGAAAAAAATTATCCTACGGGTGTTGCAGGTGAGTTTTAAAAGTTAAATGTGTTGGTTAATAAGGAGAAGGAGGAGGAGGACAAAGAAGAGTAAAGAGAAAAAGAAGGAGAGAAAGAAGGAGGAGGTGTAGAAGGAGGAGGAGGAGGACAAGGAGAAGCAGAAGAAGGGGAAAGGTGAAGGAAGAGAAAGAGGAGAAGGAAGACAAGGAGAAAGGAGAAGGAGAAGAAGCAGGAGAAGCAGAAGTAGAAAGGAGAGGGAGAGGGGAAGGAGAAGGAGAAGGAGAAGGAGAAGGAGAAGGAGACGGAGACGGAGACGGAGACGGAGACGGAGAAGGAGGAGAAGGAGAAGGGGAAGGGGAAGGAAAAGGAGAAGGAGAAGGGGAAGGAGAAGGGGAAGGGGAAGGAAAAGAAGAAGGAGAAGGGAAAGGAGAAGGAGGAGAAGAAGGAGGAGGAGGAGAAGGAGGAGGAGAAAGAGGAGGAGGAGAAGGAGGAGAAGGAGAAAGGAGGAGGAACAGCAGGAGAAGCAGGAGAAGGAGGAAGGAGAAGAAAGAATAAACAAGAAAAGCAGGAGAAAAGAGAATCAGGAGGAGAAGGAGAAGGGAGAAGTAGAAGAAGGAGAAGAAGCAGGAAAAGGAAGAGAAGGAGGAAAAGGAGGAGGAGAAAGAATAAAAAGAAGAAGTAAGAAGACAACGCAGTGCTCAGCATTCTAGTTGGGACTGTTTTTTGCTAAGAGCCCGAACGCGCTGCCTGGAGCCCACGATTGTTTGCTGTAGGTTTTACGCACGGATGCACATCAGCAGCTTTTTATTTCTGGCTGCAAGGCGGCAGAGTTCCTGGATGTGGGTTGGTTTCTCTGCCCAGAGGAATACCCTGGCTCGGCTCAGCAGGCGTGAGCCCCTGCGGCTCTTAAATCCGCGATACCTGGCTGGAGGGGCTCCCGCACTTCCAGAGGCTGCTCCTGGGCTCGACAAGAGGATTTGCTCCGTGCCGGTGTTTCATCAGGCAGGACTTTACCACCAAGAAGTCCCAGGGGAGACGAGCGAGTGGTGGAGGGGCTGCTTGGCTCAGCGGGGATCTCCAGCGGGGTTTTTTGGAAATTCAGCTCCGTTCCCACGTAGGGCGATGGGGTGGGGGAAGGCAGCGACGAAACCACAGAGGGGGGTTTCTGCTTCAGGGTTGCTCTGGGTCTTGTCCTCTGGGATCAGTGGCTTTGGGGAATTTCGGCCCTGAGAGCGTAAGGTCAATGGTGAGAAACACCCACAGCCTTTTCTCCGAGAAAGCTGGCAGATTTGGGCTGCAAACCTTCAATTTATGCGATCGTAGTACATCCTGGGAACGAGTGATGAAACACGAGGCTGTAACATCGCCAGCCAGAGGCTTGGACACAATCCCTTTGCCCATAAATCACTTCCCCAGGAGATTTCTCTGAAAGCAAAAATAATATTGCTCACTTTATTTTTATTTTTATTTTTTTAAATAAGGAGAATGGAAGATTTCTATGGCTCCTTCCAGAAGCGTATAAATGTCTGTCATAGGAGGCTTTTTCCCATTTTTGCCTTTCCTTGGGGTGAAAAACATTGTACGTGACGTCATTCGATGGTAGAAAGTGTAACAAGGTACAGGCAAGGCGTGTTACATCATGCCGAAAATCCCTGTGAGCACAATAACTTTTAAAAATGCCCTGAACTGTGTGAAATTGAGCTAGCCTGTGTTTGCTGTTGCAAGCTGTAAATTATGGTAACTGGGAGATCTTCTCCAAACAAACACTCGTGCAGAGAAAAATGGTGCTACAAAGGCTTGGAAAAAAAACCCAAACCAAACCAAAACACATTTTCCTCCTTTTAACAAGTTTAGGGAAACTCTCCTTGCCCTCCATAAGGTGCCAAAGGAAACAGCTTGTTCGAGAGGACTAAAAGCTCAGGGAAAACAGGCGTAGGAGCGGCTTGGTTTTCATTTCACCGATCTTCTCAACCGCCTGTAGATGGCTGAGGGTATTAAGCTTCGACTTGGCTTTATGATGAGATTGAGGGGGTCGCACAGTGCAGCCTCCCAGCTTGTCCTTGCCACGAGGATGTTTTTTTTTCCTCTCTTTGGCCTGAGAAAATCAGTCCTCACAAGCGACGTCCTGCACCAGGCGTCTGGGTGCCTTGCTGGCCCGCCGCACTGCTTTTCTCGAAGAATTCTTGGAGCTGGCAGAGAAGCTGAGAAAGCAAACAAACGCTCCAAGCTGGCTATTTATAGACCGTTACTCCAAGCCCTGGTTTTGGAGATGCATCATTACCCGAGGAAAGGGTGGCCTAAAAAGTTAGCAGAGCTGTAAGGTCATTATTTGTGTTGGTTCGGAGCAGACCGTTACGTTATTTTTAGCTTTTCTCCTTCCTACTGCTGAGGAGAGGATTAAGCAGATGTTGCTGCCCGTGAAAGCAGTCGGAGGTGCAGCCGTGATCATGTAACCACGATTTCGGATGTACGTTCAGCACGTAACAGCTTCAGCGCCGTGTGTGTATGCCAACAAGGCTACAACATGCTGGGGAAGCAGTACTGGTGGGTGCTGAGCCTGAGCAGTCAGGGGCTTCTGCATAGACCAGGGAGGCAAACGTAAGATAAAAAGGTGCCACCGGAGGCAAAAGAAAAAGGGAGGATAAAGCTGGAAGGGTTAAAGAGAGGAATTTCTTCTAGATAAGGCAAATTCGGGTTAGAAATGTTTCATCGCTGAGATGTGAGGTTACACGGAGAGCTAGGATTTAATAAGAAGACAGATGGACTGCGATGACAAGGATGTGGGGACTGGGCAGACAAGCATACAGACCAGCCCCATTTTCCACCAGTCTGGCCCCTTTTGTACCTTTTCCTGTCAATTCCTCCTTTTTTATCACATGCCTTCACCAGTCTGCACGCTTCCACCAGCACCCCCAGTACGAGGACCCTCGGTTTTGCACCTGTTTTTATTATAAAGTCCCAGCTCACCTGTTAGTTTTTTTTTAACAGCCCATCAATTAGTGTGACTGATGAGGTTTTTCTTGTCTTTGGCCTCCACCGGGTCTGTATCTGTATATTTTGTTTATGGCTTTCCCCTTTCCTTCTTTTCTCCTTTTACACTGCAAAGTTGAAAAAAAAAAAAAAAAAAAGAGAATAAAAATAAAACCAAGTCCCTTTCTTGGCATAAACCGAAGGAAAACACGCAGCTGAGAAGCGTGTCCTTCCTGGAGGAGAAAGTCTCCTGGCAGCTGCCACTGTGATTTTTGGGATGGGGCAAAGGATCCAGGAGCAGGGGAGCTCGAGAGAGGAGTGGAAAGGGCAGACACAGCGAGGAAAGGGCTGGCACAGCACCTCAAAAGCATCTGTGTATCCTCAACATGTGCACGAGAGCTGAGGACTGCTGCCACTAGGCTTGAGCTGAAAAAGATGAAATAAAGACAAGGTATTTGGAATTAGGAATTTGGCTTGAAATAGCAAAATCACGTTAATGAATTACGTTCAGAGATGAAGGGATGAACTAGCGCAGGGCATGCCTTCGGACAAGGACTGGCATGGATTTCTGAAAACAGAGGCAGAAAGGTCCCAGACTGGATTTTTTTTTGTGAATCTGTATTTTCCAGAACAAGATTTCTCATCTGAAGCCACAGGCCACCTAGAACACATGGATGAAAAGGAATATGCTAACATTAATTAACACCGAATACAGTTTTTAAATGAGCAAGCGTTTCTCCTGGGGTTAATTCCATGAAGCTACGATTATACCTTCAGTAGGCAAGACAGATTAAAAGCTGAACATCGGAGTAATCACTCTAGAAAAGTTATACTGAAAGACTTCAAGCAGTAGTAACAAGTTATTTGTCATGGTAAAGAACTCAGTCTTGCAAACTATCCGTGCTGCCAACATTTGCAGCTTTCAGTAGGGACATGGGGTTGTTTTCGGAAGATGAATGCTCCTGCGCATTTATCATCTGTTTGTTATTCTTTTTTTTTTTTAATGAGACAGGAAAAATAAACTAGAATACTACATTTGGGGAGTAGTTTGTCTTCTTTGTTATTGTTAAATGCAGTAAAGAGCAGCTGCTTCCTCCAGCTGCTCTGGCCCAGCATGGCTGATGGCAGGACCCCAGTGGCTCCAGCAGACGATGCCAGGACCCCAACCTATTCCCTGGACCGCACGTGCTCCTTCAGCAGGCATACACATGGGAGAGAGAGCGCAAACAGCAAAGGGATACTTGAGAAAAGATTTAATGAGAGACGATATATGAAGGTAGGACAGACTGTGATCATCAGGCACAAGGTTCAGGCAGAAAATCGCACTGACCGACCCCGTTTCACACACGTTTTGCCCTTCTCATGCTCTTTTCTCCCTATCCCCCCTCTTGGATCCTCCTGTTCCCCCTTCCCCTTGCACGCCCCCATGATTTTCAGAGCACTGCAGTTTCTGCACCCTCCCAATCCAGGGCCCCTTGGCCCACATCCTACCAGCTGCAAGGTTCGGCATTAATGGAAGCAGTGCTGGTAGCTCGTTAGCCCGCCAATTAGTGTGACTGGTTGTTCTGTTTCTTGTGATTGTCTCCCACCTTAGAAACCCTCCTTCGGATAGCTCTGATGGCATAAACACTCCTACGTTCTCACCTAAATCAGTGTGTCTGACCAGGCGGGCTCCCATCACCGCCTCCCTTTCCTACTACACCTTCTAGCCTTGGGAAAGGTCCACGACCAGGCACCCACGAAGGAGCAGATGCTCTTCTTCCACCACCCCTTGTCATCATCTATAACTTCTCAAGTTCTTTTCCTACATTTCTGAGTTAAAACCACAACCCTCCAGCTATGAGAGCTGCTCCACAAAATTTCTTCTCTTACTCACAGGTTACTCGCAGGTTCTCACGCAGGGAATACGTTGCTGAAGAAGACTGAGGAGATGCCAAATACTCTCCCCAAACACTGTGCTGTGCCTGATAATCACTCGAGAAGTCACTGACTTTGAAGATCTGCTAGGGAGGAGGACACATCTCACCCAGCTTTACATACCAAAGTCTGGATGTTCTCACGCAACTCAATTTGATTCCCTTGGAGTTCACAGGAAAAAAAAAAAAAAAAAAAAAAAAAAGGCACTTTGGATACATTTTAGCTGGTTTCCATCAGAACTCGTGGTCAGCAGCAGAAAATACCTGCAAAGACTTGAAATGATTTCGTATATCTAATCTAGTAGAGCTTTAGCATGAGCAGAAAGACGAGAATAAGACGAGATGCAGTTTTGCAAAACATGCCAACTGCCTCTCTTCTTGTGGAAAACAGGGCGTTTTGTAAGAAGACTAAGAGGAAGGTGATATTTAAGTATCTGCAGCCACCGTTTCAGAGTGAATTGCTTGGAAATCTGGAAGGAAGCCCTCTGCTCTGCCCCGCCAGCTGCCTTGTATCCATCTGATACCAAGATTTAGACCTGCAAAGCTTGGACTGGCATGCAACTGCCCCTACGAACGCTGCTCTCTTAAGGCATTGGATGTAATTGATAGGGATCCTGAGTCAGGATCTCTGCTTAGGGCACAGAGTCCTCAATTGCTCCTTCGTTAATGAGGAGAACTGCAGAAATGGACATTAACTGCCTCCAGCCTTCCATCATAGCAGTCTCGTCTGTGTCCTTCACAAAATGGAGGAATTTAGGTTTGAAGAGAGACATTTCAGCACTCCATGAACGCACACGAGCCAGCAGCATGTGCCACGATGACAGCAGAAGATGAACGCTGTCCTCTAACTACAAGTGTGCTTTAACACTTGGATTCCTTCCTCGGATTCAGACATCACCAGCAAAAATTTATTTCCTTTTATAGCTCTTTCCTGAAAAAGAACCATACAAACAAAAAAACCCAACACAGATGGTTGGAGGGTTTGCTGAAGTGGTTTCGGAGACCAAGGAGCCCTGCTTGTTGTGCTTGCTTGTGCGGCTTCAGAGGAGCTGAACAATTTTTATTGCAACACTTCTGGTCCAAGCGGACACCACTTGAATTTTCCGCTACAGAAGATTGTATACAATTACATGAAAACAAGCATGGCACTCAGGGCATTTGGACAGATTAATCATACTTAAGGAGCAGCTCAAACATTTTGCTGAAAGAATGCATCTTGACCGGGATTTGTCTTTGCTGGACTGCATACAAAAGCAGAATCAGAAATATGAAGTGGTTTTTATCAATCTCTCTGCATTAATTAGGGGACTGAAACGCAAGCCCGTTGCCTGTGAGCAGGCAGTACCAGTCGTCCCATTTTCCAGACGATGTGAACTCAAGGGGATGTAAAGAACAGCAATTCTGACTGCTCAGAGATAAGGAAAAACTCCCAGAAGGTGTCGGAGAAGACTGTGAGAAAGGATATCTGTCTCAGGAATGGTACAAAGGTCTCGCAGCACACCAGACCGAAAGGAGAAAGTAGTAAACCCAGAAGCTCAGAAAGGGAAGCCCACATGACACAATGCACTGGTAGGCAGCAGAAGTCCGGACAGGCTAATATCTAACCACAAAACCAGCTGGTCACTTTATCATATTGCTTGTGGTTAGAATTAAAGATAAACTTTTCATCCGATGCTGTAAGCTCACTCACCAGTCTCTAATTTTCTAAAAACCAAAATGAGAGCTGCTCTTGGGAGAGATTATACAAGATGACCTTTTATAGAGCCCGTACTTCTTCTGGAGCAAGAAAAATTGCCCACAACCACGGAATTGGTACAAACGTGGCACTTTGAGGCTGATCCATCTGAAATTTCCTGGGTTACCAAACCAGACTGACGTATGTGTGCTTCCATGATGCAACTCCAACTGTCCCAGCTGCCTAGCTGATGGCAACCAGCTCCCGCTGAGGTTTTCAGATAGATTTATGGATGTTTTTTTCTCCAGCAGGCTTATTTGTTCACTGGATTATGCAATTAATCTCTGTGGTCTGGCTGCGTTAGCAAAGCCAGGGCAGCTGTAGTGCATTGTGCTTGGCTGCTCTGACTGCATCCCAGCTGGCTCCTCCGGCCACGGCTTCCATGACATGCTGCTGGTGTGGTGGGTATGGTCTTCTCCTGTACAACACGATGGGGAAGGTCTTCTCCTGTACAGCACGGTGGGTACGGTCTGCTCCTGCTCTTGGCATAAAGTCATAGTCAGGTTTGTGAGCATGAAATCACCCCTTGAACAGGATAGCGCGTTAACAAGAGAGCCCAAGGCAGAGCACATTCTGGGAAGCAACCTGATAAGGAATTTCTGTTTGACTGCCAGTTGATCACTTTATCTCATAAATAGGAAAGGAAAAGCCATCACGGCACCATTCCTCTGTTGATGAAGGCTGACAGTGTCTCACTCCCCTGTGAGGGGAAGAGGATTGCGCAACCCGATTTCAAAATATAAATTCAAAAGACCCGAATCCTAGAAAATTACAGACCAAAAGACAATGGCCTCATGATCCTATGAATAGGGACCCCAAACAAGAACTCTTGGAGCTCTCCAGGGACTGAACCCACAATTTCCCCCTGAGCTGGGACACCTCTTGGGGTGCCCCGAGGGACCTCGCATCTCAGGGCTGAATCCCTGAGGAACGAGCTCGTCGGCAGACATACAGCAGCGAGGGAGTAGGGTGAACTAAGAGGGGAGTTTTTGAAGCCCCTGAGTTTAGGACAACCGCCCAGGACCCTGCAGTAAGTCTCAGGTGAACCTTGTCATTCTCGAACCACTACGTCACTACTTCGGTTGTAGCAAATCCCTTTGGACCATTGTGCTAATTGTCTGAGACTTACCTGCTGATGAGTGCTGTTAAAGTCATGTAATCTAACCTTGTTATTTGCTATAAAGGTATAGAATAAACCCTTAATTGCTGCGTCATTAGAATTGCATAAAATCTAATTCCACAACAGCTGCAAAAGGACACCTCTCTTCTTGGCCTTCCATCTGAAACCTCGCAGGGGGTTCCAGAAACTCCCTTTTTGTCCCATTTTTTTCTGCCTGTCCTAAGGAGCAGTGCACTAAAAAGCAGGAAGCCTGAAACAACAAACCTGCTGACAACTTTAGTCACATTATTTCAACCCAGTATTTGAAGGGAAAGGGTGTGTTCTTTTGTGTAAATCAAGTTGAGTAGGAGCATTTTGCTGTGCAGGAAGGATTTGACAACAAATTTAACTTTAACTGAAAGGACAAGCAAAATTGCATTATTTTCTAGAACAAATTAAGAAGCCTCGTGTTAAGCAGCCAGCCTAGCAGGTGAGCTTGGGAATTGTCCTACAGCACAGTGGGGCCACAAAATGAAGGCATCAGAGTGGCTGGAAATACAAGGATACATGAGAAAATCAGGCTAAGGAGACCAATGGGTAGTATGCGGTGTTACAAAAGATGAAGTCAGAGGGGATGAGAAAAGTCTTTTTGATGTAAGAATGTGTCGGAAGACACTGGATGTGTTGGAAGGGGAACTCAGTACACTAGAAGATAAGGGAAGTGGCTTTTTAACAGCATTCCTGGTGTGTACTCTTGGGAGGCTGTGACGGTACAGTGGTCGAAGCAGGATTGTGTAAAGGACTAAAAGAGAATGTAGCCATGGGGTTGGAAAGAAAAGGAGGGATGGTGGCTGTGGAGAGAGGCTAGAAGCAGAAAGATCTGAAGGCAGTCTGTGGGACGAGGTTGGGTGGAAATCTGGTGTCTTTTCATGAGAGAGAAGCTGTTGTGTATTAGTGGTGATGGCAAAAGAAAGGGAAGAGGTTTGGGAATTAGGGGGCGAGAAAGCAAGATGCTGGACAGCATTTTTTGTGTGAAATGATCAGAATATAAGTTTCAAGGAGTAATATTTGATCATACTAACAATGAATGTTAAATTTCCAGGATGGGAGGTATCTAAGGACAGGTTTGTAAAGCACTGAAGTGTCTAAAGACATAGAGAGGCCCTTATATACAGTTCCTAAAAATGTCCCTGCTCCAATTTTTAAAATGTACAGAGTACAACCCCCCTAGTAAAATAGCCAGGAGTGTAGAAGTTGCAGTCGTGCCTTCCCTGATTGAAACTATTTCCTTTTGCAAATTAACTGCACTAAAATCTGACCCTCCCACATCCACCTTCAATATTCATACAACCAGAAAGGATATAGCTGAGTACGGGCTGGAGAGTGTGAACAAAATGGAAGGATGTCAGCACGGCCATATTCATCTTTAGGTAGCTCAAGGTAGCTGAGTACAATCCCAGTTTTGCCATCACAATCTATGCAGAAAACTGGAAAAATAACAAAACAAAACAAAACAAAAGTCAGTATCTGCTTTGGGGACACACACATAACTACTGTTCATTGACGCATTGTAGCAGGGAAAGGGGATGCTGAGGCAATGCTATGTCATATTTTTATATTGCCTTCTTGCCCACCAGGTTAATAATTTGTTGAAGCACAGATCAGAACTTATTTATTTATTTATTTATTTCTTAGGGTGACACAGCAAGCATTACTCAGAGGAACTTTGCAGGGTCACTTGTATCTTCTGATTTGTTCTGAGCAGTTGTAACGCATTTTTCACAAAGACAGATGTAATTTCTAAGGCCATGGTTAATGATAAGTAAATCCAGCTTTAAAACTTCTGAACTGAATTAAAGCCTACTACAACTATATGATGCAAAGCACTGACCCAATATAAACTCAGTGTGTTGACAAGCTGGTTCAAAAGAATGATACTGGATTCCTTATATACCAGCTGGTCCTGTGCCAGATCAGATATTCTTTATTATCCCCAGGTAACAAAGGGAGTAAAAGTATAAAAGTAGTGCTAGCTAAAGAAATACTGATTCACAGTTAATTCAGATTGCATTTGTACTGCAAATAATTGCTGAACCACAGCCAAAGGAAAATAAAAAATAAACCACTGAGAACATTTTGACCAGAACATTTTCGCTTTGAATTTCTTTTAAATAAAAGCTATTAAATGGGAGTGTTCCTCTGACTGGTTGTGGCTGTATATAATTCAGTATGAGCTTCTGCACAACATTTACAATCCTTTATTTGGCACAAATACATTTTTTTTTCTTTTTTCCCCGTCAGAGATCATTTTTTACTTTTTCTTACAGGGTATTTTGTTACCTGAATTTTTCAGATGCACAGCAACCTCTAAGCCCTCTGCAAACATATCAGACTCAGTCAGGAAAAAATCTGGGACTATCTGAATGGACCTGCCCCAAAACATTTGTCTCAGGCAGGGTCATAAATTGTTCTGTGAAACTATATTATTCTTTAAAATTGAAAATAAAGCCCAGACAGGATGCCTGACTTTGAGACACACAGAGTTCTGGAAGATTAATTCTGCCCTCTTGTCAAAGGGAGCGCAGTCAGCAGCCATCCACATCCTTTGACCTCATCTGCACTTACCATACACTTCAAATGTCATCACATTGGTAGTAATGCTCTGTCTTTGCTGATTTTAATTAATGCTGTGAGCACAAGCCCCAGCACTGAAATTGTGGGTGTCACAGAGGCAGGTGAGGACAGGATGCTGGTGGCTCCATGGTTCCTGCATGGCCATGGCTGTACTTTCCACCATGGTGGAACTTCCAACAGTTCAGTTGGATGGGATCTACAAAGATAGAATCATAGAATCACAGAATATCCCGAGTTGGAAGGGACCCACAAGGATCATCGAGTCCAACTCCTGGCACCACACAGGTCTACCCAACAATTCAAACCGTATGACTGAGAGCACAGCCCAAACTCTTCTTAAACTCCAACAGGCTTGGTGCCGTGGCTACGTCCCTGGGGAGCCTGTTCCAGTGTGCAACAACCCTCTCGGTGAAGAACCTCTTCCTGATGTCCAGCCTGAACCTCCCCTGTCGCAGCTTGACCCCATTCCCTCGGGTCCTATCGCTGGTCACTAAAGAGAACAGATCAGCGCCTGTCCCTCCGCTCCCCCTTGTGAGGAAGCTGTAGGCCGCCATGAGGCCCCCCCTCAGCCTCCTCTTTTCCAGGCTGAACAGGCCTGGTGTCCTCAGCTGCTCCTCGTACGTATTCCCCTCTAGGCCCTTCACCATCTTTGTACACCTCCTCTGGACACTCTCCAACAGTTTTATGTCCTTTTTGTACTGTGGTGCCCAGAACTGCACACAGTGCTTGAGGTGAGGCCGTGCCAGCACAGAGAGGGACAATCACTTCCCTCAACCAACTAGCGATGCCGTGCTTGCTTAAACAGAGGACTTGAAATAGGAGAACAGCACTAACACCTGCATTCCAAATTATCTAACTGTTATTTTTAAAATCGTTAAAAATACAGCTAAATTCTTGCTAGGTGAGCTCCCCAGTGCTTGTGCAGTAGGGACCCAGGGCTGCTGGCAACCCCTGGGCAGACGCTTCCCTCTGCCATTCATTGCGGGGTCACGGATGCTGACCCTAACTGGCAGAGCTCCTTGATAGCACCACTGGCAAGTAATTAACAAAAACTAAAGCCAAAGAAAATTCAAGCAGTGGTCACCAGACAGTCGCTGTCCCACTGAAAACAACCGAGTCATCTTGCACCATGGGAAGCCCATGCAAGGCTTGAGACTGCACCGACTTGTCAGGACAGAGCCCACAGCTTTACGCTAGCAATAGTAAATATAAAATTAATGAGAGATTGGTTAGTTGATTTCATGAAGAAAAAACATCAGGAAAAGCCATTATAAAATACTCGGGAAATATACTCGGGGAGGAAAGAGGCGACCAGAGAGGTGGTAGCTGGAGGGTACCCAGGACCCAGACACATCATCTCCATCCCGGTTTTGCTGGAACCAGATGCATGACCCATGCGGGATCAGCTGTGTGCAGCCAGTGGTGGAGGACGGATGCTGTCATTTCTCCAGTCAGTCTGTTCCTTAGGAATAACCATGCCAGATACAATCGGCCCTGCAGCTCCAGGCATGTGCCCTGGTCCCAGGAGGGTGCATGCAAAAGCTGCCAGGGTGCTGCTCTCCCCAGCCTGGGCACAGCGCTGAGCCCCTCGTCCTCCATCACCGCCCAGAAATGAGCAAGCACACAGCACAGAAACGAGGCACAGGGCTTGGGAAGGGCCAGGAAAAGGCTGGCACGACAGCCACCACGCTGCCTGCTGGGATTTGTTCCCCATTAATAGCATACAGTGTTTAAAATAACCCGCCAGGTTATTTTAAAGCTCTCACGTTGCCACTTCAGACTGCAACGTTATATCTTCCACCTACAGCCAGTTGTTGGACCAATTAAGAGTCTTCTTTGATTTAATAATCTAAGTGCAATATACTCACAGTCTTGGCCCAACTATTTTGGCAGCAGCATCTCAAAGCACACACTGTGTGCACACTGGCTCATCGTATCCAAAGCAAAGCCTTTGGAGCAGTAGCTCAGAGGAACCCCTTCAAACCTCTCTGCCAGCTACAAGCCCAGCCCGGAGCTGCCCAAAAGCTCAGACTGAGGGTATAAATGTAAATTTCTGTCCTTTAAGAAATTTGTGTGATGTAGTACTGTTGGATATAGATAGATACATTTGCCTGCCTCTGTTTTTTTTTTTTTTTTTTTTTTCTTGCCCCTCCCAAGGTCAGGAAACATTTTTAGTCAAAGGACAGTTAAGGGACCCAGCATTTTTAGCATTTTACAGCAGTGTATCTGCTAGCTTGGTTGTAAGGAAGCTGGTACCTGGTGCAAAACTGCCAAGGAAAACCAAGCCAGTAGCCTCCTTTTCTCCAGACTAGACAGCCCCAGTGTCCTCAGCTGCCCCTCACAGGACATGCCATCTTTTTATCTGCTTTGTTGCTCTCCTCTGGACACTTCCAAGTACCTTAAAATCCTTTTTATACTGTGGAGCCCAGAATTGCAGGCAGTATTTGAGGTGAGGCCACACCAACACTAAACATAGCAGGAGAATCGCCTCTTTTGATGCACCCCAAACTGGTGTTTGCCCTCTTGGCTGCCAGGGCACACTGCTGGCTCCTGCTCCTGCTGCCACCAGCACCCCCAGGTCCATGTCTGCTGAGCTGCTCTCCAGCCACATGTCTCCGAGTCTGTACCCCTGCCTGGCATTACTCCATCCTTGGCACCACACCCAGCATTTTCCTTTGTTGAATTTCACGTGGTGCCTCCGGCACGGGTGGCAAGGCACCAGCCCTCCTTGCTAAGCCACAGCCATGCTTCTCTCCCATGTCCAGCAAGGAAACACATCCTCGGGGCCTGCCGGATTCCTCACGAACAGCTGTGTCTTGATATGAACCAGTGCCAGGCTGGAGAACAGCTGCAATGCAGAAATAAAATTAAAAAAAAAAAAGGAGTTAAGTGAGGTGACAGCTCCGTGTTCCTCGTGCAGATCGAACGTTTGAAGATGCATGTTGTTTAGTGAGGTTTTGTAACCTTCTGAACAGCCTAAAGGACTTAGATTCTTAAAAGCCAGAGGGTTTTTGTATGCAGCAAACACCTTTAACATCCGGCAAAACAAGTGCACGTAAACTGTGCTGTGGCTTTTAGTGGGGAAGAAGTTTCTGAATCTCTTTAGTAGTCGTATCAGAGATTGAGACTCTTAGCCACACTGCTTATTTCGCATTCTTCAAGCTTTACAAATGTAACATGAGACCTCTCCCTAGGCTGGAGATGTCTGTGACAGCCCAGAATGCAAAAGCTGAAGGATGGGAAAAGAAAAGCAAACACTTGAAGACCAAACTCTGTGGCATTCGTGATGTTTTCTTTTCACATATTTTGCAATTTTAGGGGAAAAAAAAAACAAACAAACATTGAATTAATTCATCCATCACTCCTGTCTACTTAACTTCTTTTATTGGAAAACAACTATCTTTATTCGAACTTTTTAGTAGGGCATTCCTCTGGAAAAATAAAAATGCCAGAAATTGGCCCTGTTGCCATTTGAGTGGTTGAGTCGGACATCTCAGAAACGGCCACTCCGCTCTTTGTGTCTTGTCCAAAATTTGAAAAACTCTCAGTCTTTTTCATAAGCCCCCCTTTTCAGTATTGAAAAGCTGCCATGAGGTCACCCCAGAGCCTTCTCTTCTCCAGGCTGAGCACCCCCAGCTCCCTCAGCTTGGCTCCACAGCAAAAGGGCTCCAGCCCCTGCAGCATCCTCATGGCCTCCTCTGGACCCTCTCTAACAGCCCCACATCCTTCTGGTGCTGGGGGCACCAGACCTGGACGCAGGATTCCAGGTGGGGCCTCACGAGGGCAGAGCAGAAGGGGACAATCCCCTCTATGGCACAAGAAGGGGCATGCCAACATTCCCAGCTTGGTAAGGGAAAAGTGTTTTTTCCTCTGCCTATGCCGGTGGAACAACATCCCAGCTCTCTGAAGCTATTACTGCTGTTTCCATTAGAAGTGGCAGCATTTTAAATGTTGCTGTCATACTAATTAGTCCCTGATAAGGCTGCAGCATGCCGGTCCCAGGCACTTTGGGGCTGATTCATCCAGGTGAGCACCAAGCACTGGACTTTCATTGTACAGCTCTTTGCTGTGAAGGAAAGGCTGCTTGTTTCAGAGCAGGCTGCTCCTTCCCCCATGTGATCGAGCGAAGGGTGGGTTATATTTCCACGTCACTCCTCATTAAAGTTGTTGTTGCCACCGAGGCTGAGTAAGAAGCAAAAAGCTACTAAAAAACTGAAAATAAAAATGTTCTGAGATCACAGCCTTCAAATGGAAATGGACTGGCACAGTGGTCCTTGGGGTTTATTTTCTTTAGCTCAGGTGACACCTCTACTGACGTCTGGAGGTCCCAGGATAAAATCTCGCTGACCCTCCCCTCCTGGAAGGTGGTTTCACCATCATAACAGTAGTGGATGATCCTCCAAAATAAAAAGGTCCTCTGCAGCAGGCAGGCTGGAGCACACACAGCACCTAAATCCTTATGTGGTGTCTTGTGAAGAAGAGCTGTCACAAATAAATCTAAGCTGTTTCAAACATCATCTAGAAAAAAACACGGAGAGACATTGATGCCTTTTAAATACAACAGCCCAGCTATGGAAATCACTAAACACAGTGACTCCTGGAGTGCCAGAGTGAGAAAAGACTGCAATATTCAGGTGATTCTTATATTCTCTGTGTCTCTGCTAGAGACTGGGATCTCTCCGGGTTATTCTCTTGACAAAAAGTGGGCCCAGGCCACTCAGGACTGGTGCAGGAGGGCAGTTCTCATACTTGAGTAGTCATAAAATGGATATATAGAATGGGTTGTCCTATTTCAGCTCTTACTTTTGTCCCAGTATGGGAGCATGACTTTATGCTGCTCATCAGTGACGCATTTCAGAACCATCTCAATAGCTGCAGAAGGCTCATGAGATAAGGAGGCAAGATAACACCGACCATAACAAACAATCACCTCCCTGAGCTGAATTGTAACCGCAAGGTGTTTTACTCTGAAAAGCAGCATGGAACTGTGAAGCATTTTATAGCTAATCAACGTACAAGGAACTTAATTTCTAAACTATCAAGAAGGTTTGTCGAAGGCTAAAGAGACCCCAGAGTCACAGCTCTGAGGCAGGCAGTAACACGCAGTGAGCTGGGAGGCTGATTTTAAAATTTCAGCTGTAGTTTTGTGTGCAGCAATGATCCAACAGAAATCAAATCCCCACCACTGGGTCCAATTCCCATGATCAGTGAGTCAAACCCTTGGCCCTGCTGCACAGGGAGTCATCTGGAGCAAGCAGGTAGGAGTGGAAAGAAGATGTGGGTATTTACACCTAAGCTGTATTAAATATAACAAGAACCCATACCCATGGACAGGGGATTTAGTTCTGGCTGTCTGCAGGGTCAAAGTCTGAGACCCTTCAGTGATGCTGCCACACAAGCCATTCCCACCCCATCTTTGCTCTTTGCACCATCGCCTTGGTTGGGCAGCTCGGTTGCCTTTTATTATGCAGATAATGTGGAAAAAAATACATCCGAGTTTAAATAAATGGATAAATGTCAATAAATTATAAATAATAAACAAACTGGTTCTGTTGTTACCTAAGGAAATATGGTCAAAACAGCCTCGTGCCTGCACTTCCATGACTAGTAGCACATCATGCTATCATGCTCCTCCACTTCTTGACTGCAAAACAGAGATAAAAAAAAGTCTAAACATGGAAGGGGCATCACTGCTTGGAGCAGGGCTGAGTGGGGGATCCGCTTGCTTGTTTGCTACAGTCCCTCGGGCAGGGAGAGTAACAAAAGCATGTGATGTGGGCAGCAGGAGGGGAAAGATCACGCCGTGGCTAGCTGGGGCATGCAAACACGTTTAATGGAGTTTGTGTGCTCTGGTGGGAGAGAATCAGCCTTCTGAGGGAAGCACTGGGGGCTGCACTGAAACGTGGGCAGGATTTGGCAAGAGCTCTCTTCGGTTTCTTGTGCCCGGGCAAAGGAATCATCTCATGTAACTTCGGCCACCTCAGGCTTAAGGCTTTCGTTTTAAACTACGTTATAAAGGACATTTAGATGTGTGGATAAAGGTGTCCTGTGGATATCGGCGTCCTCAAAGAGGATGCTCTGTCCATGAGCAATGTCTCCTTTCCTCTCCCTCTCTCACCTTCTACTCAATGCAGAAGACATCCAGATGACCACCTCAGACTAGATGCCTAAGTTTTAGACAGCTGAAGTCAGGTGAGATGAATTCCATCCTCAGTGCTGTGGAATTACAAAAACCTATAAGTATTTCTATAAAACTGAACATCGGTATCCATGCCAGCAAAGAGAAACTACGGAACTCTAAGGGCAAATCAGAAAACAACAAAGAACAACTGAAAATATGTTATTTTTATGGTCCAGCTGTCTTTACACGGTAGTTTTGGAAAACACTTGTGTGCATTAGGATAGCTGTGTTACCGCCTTCCCTCCGGCTCAGCCTGCTTGGCCTCCATTGCTTCCCTCCTCTAGCAGTAACTGTATTTGCTTTAACTTTCTCACAGAAACACCCTGCTAATCCAAACTTCCTCATTCCTTAAGCAAAACCGTTTTATAATACCCTGAACAACTGTCTGGAGGTCTTGAGCTTCTCTCGTGTGAAAGCGGATGTTTTCAACCTATCTCAGCACATCGAGTTTGATTTAATTATCCCTTCCCTTCTAGAGTATTGCTCCCAGGAGTCAAATTCGCCCTCCCTTGCTGAAGACACACTGGAAGGAGCTGACAGAGCCAAGGACAAGTTTTCCTGGGGAGATGGCTGGTAAATGTTTTCTGTTCAGGTACAGTCAAACCGCTTTCCTTTCCTACATAATGCTTGCCAGAAGACTATCATGGATCTCGAATCCTTACTTTGATCTGAAATTAAGAAAGGGACCTGGAGCAAGTAGCAAAGCTATGATTTGCCTCTTCTAAATGTGAGGAGAAAATTGAGCTATTTAAATGTTTTTCAGTGGTGATTAAGGTCATCAAATAGGCTCAGAACAACCCTGTCCATGTTTTAGCCCACATATTTCTATAGCTTCTCATTCCCCCCAGGCAACTCCTTCTCCTGGGCCACCATGTGGGCTATTTCTGTAATTAAAACAAAGCTCAGGTGGGCTCTGATGGACACCTCCTGCAGCTTCCCCCAGCATCACGCAGCTGCTTGAACCCAAGACCAAATGCTCCTCTCTGGAAGCCCCAGAATATTGGTATTTCAATTGTAGCTGGAGAAGGGCACTTAAAGGGCCCTACTTCACCCTAAATGATCACTTCCGGATCCATTTCCGCACTTGGGATTGCCAGAGACATCTGGAAGTCCACTTTGACCCAGACCCTTCAAGGAAGAGGCTCTCAGGTCATGAATATCCACTTGCCTTATCCTGCTTGACCTATAAAAAGGGCTGTTCTTGGTGTGATTCACTGCTGTTAAGCACTCGGAAGCATGATCAAGTAGTCCAAAGCTATTGCTGGTATCTCCAGCTGGTTTCCCAAGCCTGGTTTTCACTTCATACCCTAAGTTCTCCAAAGTGACTTTGTGGCCGAAAGATGGTTCTCAGAAACCTTCACTGAGAAGCAAATAAAAAGGGAACAAACACAACTCCGCTACCAATCCTTCCCTAAAGCAGAGGGGAAGTTACCACTCCTTGAGAAGAGGAGTGAAAGGGTTGAACATATCCAACACTCAGTCATCACCTCCTGCAAAGCTTTTAAGTCAGAAGGAAAGAGCAACCAATGTTTAGTTCCTTGAGTAGCTGTAGGAGGAGGACCAGAGGGTGTGGAGAAGGTGAAACACGGTGTTGATACCCTCCTTTCCAGTCCACAGGTAATAATGTGTAATAAGATAAAAGATTATCCTTCTCCAGCCTACCAGCAGCCATTCTTTTTACTAGATCTATAAACAGACACCATTGCCTAAAAAGCTGCAATCAGTAAGGTTTGTACATGTGAAGAAGCTACATCAGCCTGATAAACCTATTTTTTAAGGTAAATTAAACTTTTATGGACACAGTGAGTGGTTCCTAGATGACAGGACGTAAGCACGTCACAGGTGAGGTAAGGCATGACACGTTGCCTTGAATACTTTACTGGGACAACTAACTAATTCTGCACTCAGTGTCTTTTCTTTCTCATTTTCTTCCATCCTCTATTTGCTTCAGTGTTGCTGCCTACACTCAGCCTGTTTCCCTAATTTATATCAAACTAATTTAGCATCCAGACCTTTATGTTGCAGCTATCAAAGCCTTCCTATCCTACATCCACTCAGTACAGCTTTTTCCTTTTGTGGGGCTCTCCACTCTTCACCATTAAAAATGCTAAGCTCCATGCTCAATACCCCTTCTTCAGCCCCAAGATCTGATCCATTCCCTCACTATTTTTTTTATGAGGCTTCCCATTTTATACTAAGAACAGCAGGTAGATCCCTAGCCAAAGAAGTCTCTGAAGGGAATTGAACATAGAAGATCCTCTGCTGAAAACCATAGAATTATCATAGAATCATAGAATGGCTCAGATTGGAAAGGACTTTAAAATTCTTCTAACTCTAGCCCCTGCCATAGATCAGGTTGGCCAAGTCCCCATGCAGCCTAGCCTTGAACACCTCCAGGGATGGGGCCTCCACAACTTCTCTGGGCAACCTGTGCGAGTGCCTCACCACCCTTACAGTGAAGAATTTCCTCCTAACACCTAGGCTAAATCTATCCTCTTTTAGTTTAAGAACATTCCTCCTTTTCCTATTATTATCTACTCGAGTAGAGAGTCCTCCATCTTTTTTATAAGACCCCTTTAAGTATTGAAAGGCCGCAATGAGGTCTCCCTGGAGCCTTCTCTTCTCCAGGCTGAACGTCCCCAACTCTCTCAGTCTTTCTTCGTAGGAGAGGTGCTCCAGCCCTCTGAAGAGATCCTCCAGTCCTCTGTAAAATCAAGGTCTGTAGGAGCGTTGAGCAAAGGGACATGACCACTTCTTCCATCTGCATGTAGAAAGCTAACGGAACTGTCCTCAAGGCATCAGACAGAGCATGAAGATTGATGAGATCCACCCAGAGGAAAGTATGTCTTTCCCTCTCAATCCAGGACAAGAGAAGAAGCAAGCAGGTTTAGGGATGATCCTTTCCTGTTGACAGAAGGTTACCAAGACAGGCTATGGTGCCTGACTCCTTGTAGATGTTCTGGACATGGTACTGGACAACCTGCTCTAGGTGGCCTTGCCTGAGCAGGGGATTCGAACCATTTGACCTCCAGAAGTCCTTTACAGCTGCAGCCATTCATCCTGTCGTGCTGTAAAAAATGCAGAAAAATCCAGTTGCTAAAAACATGCAAGCAGGTGCCAGGCATTGCCATGTACTGCTAGCAGTGTGCTGCCAGGATCCCTCCAAGGCCTCTTCTGTGAAGGAGCTGCAGTGACAGAATTTTGGAAGGAGAGGAAAATATTTGGCTCATGGGTGCTGCTAATCTGATATTCAGCAGAAATGCCCTGTTCCTGTCTACCTACATGGCAATGGGGAGCAGGGCCCCAAGGGTTTGCTCGTTCCCCTCCAGGCAATTTTAGATCTTGGCACCCAAATACTCCAAAAAGCACCTCCAAAAATACTCACTAATATCACCTGCTGGATACTCTGTATCTTCATCTCTTGCTGTTTTAATCTTCCACCTGTAAAGTAATAAGGTAAGTGTGAGGACAGGCAGATGAAGAACAAGGAAGCATTCAGCTACTTTGGGCAGGAAACACCTGAGGTAGGCAGGAGCCAGTTTTGCAGCTGGACCCAAAACGTGTTTAAATAACATACCTGAGACTGACACAAAGCAAAATTTGGCTGTGCCTCGCTGAGAAACAGCACGTACTTCCTTATAGTGCCAGCACTGTCCCGGCAGTGAGGTGAGATGGTGACCTGTCCACTGTGGTCATTGTCCCTCTGTCACATTAAGGGTATGTGGTTGAGGGTGGCCCTCCGGTTGAGTCATGAGGTTCAGAAAGGACCCCCTTGCTTTCTAAACCCTTTCTCAGAAAGGAGCCTAGTCCCAGCCTTGGTCAACGGTTTATGTCTTAAGGATTGTGTGTATAGTTACTTATTATTTCCCTTATTATGTCACTCAGAGGGTGGTGAGGCACTGGCACAAGTTGCCCAGAGAAGTTGTGGATGCCCCATCCCAGTAGGTGTTCAGGGCCAAGTTGGATGAAATCCTGAGCAACCTGATCCAGTGGGTGGCATCCCATCTAGTGGGGGTTGGAAATTAATGATCTTTGAGGTCCCTTCCAACCTGAGCCATTCTGTGATTCTGTGATTATTAGAGTCAACGTTTGCCAGTTTCAGAGCCCTACCAAGGACTTTCACTGAGATACTTCTGCAAAGTTGATAGAATCATAGAATCCTAGAATCATTAAGGTTGGAAAAGACCTTCAAGATCATATGGTCCAACCATCACCCTACTATCAATAACACCCCACTAAACCATGTCCCTAAGCGCCAGCCAGGTCCAACCTTTCTTTGAACACCCCCAGGGACGGTGATGCCACCACCTCCCTGAAAAGATAGGTAATTTATTAAAGTGACAGATATAAGAGATTCAGAATTGACTTTAATAAATTCACTTACTGCAGTGATTGAGCTCAAGTTAATAGTTTGGCTCTGTAGTTATCAATGTTTTTCCAGGTAACATCTGACAGAGTTGGAGGCAAGAATCTTACCAAAGAGGTATCCCTGCTTGGGAAGGAGAGAGGTCCAGACCTGCTGATCTGCCTAATAATTGGAGTTCTTGTCCTCAGAATAGAAGTTTCTGAATACTAGATTTATATTTTTGTTGAGGTGGGACTAAGTCATTTATCGTGTGCCAATGGGCTCTCAACAAGACTTGTTTGGTCAAGAAGAAAAGACGAGGAGGGGGTGAGGCCAACATTCAGTACAAAGACAGGTTGCTTTCCAGCTCTACTTGAAACAACATCAGGATATGAGGAGACATCACTTAACTGCTGCAGAGGGATCGCTAAATTGCTGTAGTTGCTAGGCCTATTGTTCAGCTGCAAACCTCCAACATCTGTCCTGTCCTTTGGCGAGACAAATGAGATGTACATGTTAATCCTGTCTGTTACCAAGGTGTACATGTTAATTCCTGTCTGTTAATTAACTCACATTCCCGCTCAAGCCCAGCATCAGCAATTTTCTGCTGATTTTGGTATTTTGACACTAAAAAGCCTGGCAATATTCCACACCCTTTCTGCCCTTGTCCAGAGCCACCATGTCACCCCCATGCCTGGTGGCAATGGATCCCAAAATGGATGATGGCCAGCTTGGTGGCACTTGGCACCCAAGAAACCCCTCTGATGCCTCAAACGTTGGCCATCACTGTCGGCAATGGTGCCATGATAGGGGGGATCCTAATTTCTGGTGGGTTTTTTTTGGTTGGTTGGTTGGTTGGTTGGTTGATTTTGTGTTTTTTTTGTTGTTGTTGTTGTTTGTTTGGTGGGTTTTTTTTGACTCCATCACCTCCCTGAACAACCCCTTCCAATGCCTGAAAGCTCTTTGTGAGAAGAAATGTCTCCTCATTTCCAACCAGGAGGGAGGCCATTTGTGCCACATCATTCAGAAAGCCCTTGCAGAGGCATTAATGATTTATGACCACTCCATTTTTAGCTTTATTATTTTTAGAAGGGACGGGGCAGAGGGAATCAGTGCACAGGGTGAATGAAGCAAGGGCACACTGAGACGGCTGCTGAAACACCTCAGGCAACTCCAAGCCCCTTTATGAGAGTATCTGGCTAAAATGTGCATTCGTTATTTTGTTAAGGGGCTCAGATATTTGTTTTTTGGTGGTTTTTTTTTCGGTCTGTCTGTCAGTCGGGGGGGGGTCCCAAACCCTCTCACAAAATGGCGCCGCGGCTCCTTTAAGACTCGGAGGGGGGGAAGCGGGGAGCTCAGTCCCTGCCCCGACCCCTCCGCAGCAGGGAGAGGGCGTGGCTTGGAGCGACGGACGGTTCTGAATGGCTTAGAGCTTTGAGTGGCAGCTCCGTGAGCCAATCAGATTTCAGGATGCGAGGCGGCAGGGGGAGAGAGGGCGGGAGCCGCCGCTGAGGCGGCGGCGGTGGCGGCGCCATGTTGAAGAAGGCGGACAAGAAGGACGAGGAGCCCGGTCCGGCGGGGCGGCAGCGGGGGTGGGCGGCGGGTCCCTGAGGGAGCGGCTCTGAGGAGCTCTGGAGTCGTGCGAGCTGAGGGGATTGGGTTTCTCCGTGCCGCCGTTACCGGCTTTTCTCTCGCCGGGCCCCAGCCCCTGACCGGCTGCGGCCGTTCCGGGGCTCGGGGGGCCGCGGTCGGGCACCTCAGGGGATGAGGAGCCCCTGAGGCGCAGGTTGGGGCTCGGGGAGCAGGGAGCGGCTGGTGCTGCCCCGTTACAGGCCCCGAGTTGTGGGCGGTGTGGTCGGGTCTCATCCCGGTCCCAGTTACCCTCTGCTGGGCGTGTGAAGACTGAGGGGCGGGGGAATTAAACGTTAAAAAGTGTTTATGGGAGGAAAAAGATGAAGAGTAGGGTTTGAAGAGGTCTGTATGTGTGCAGCAGGGGGTCTGAGGGGTGTTTTTGCTGTCAGTGTGCTGCCTGCAGACAAGTGCCACCTCCAAGAAGTTAAATGCCATCAGAGCAAAGAGTTAAGCTCAGAGTTAAATGTCAGTGCTCTTCAGAAATCTCAAAGAGAAGATGGTCCCTCTTAACCACCTCTGAAACTAAAGGCTTACCTTTCCTTTCTAGCAGAGATTCAAACTGTATTAGATGCTAGAGTTGTCGTAGCTGCTTCTCCAAATGGCACGCAGGAGTTGAAATGGACAAGAGGTGGATATGAGCCTCATGCCATGTCCCATCCTGTTGTGCATCCATTGTCTCCCTCTCCCCCCAAATATGTCTGAAGTCCTCCTGCAGATTTGCCTTTTAGCCAATAGGTAACTTCCCAAATCCTGAATTTGGGCGGTTAAAAGGTCGAGAAGTTACAGCATGGAGATAAGTCTTGGATCTGTGGTTTTGTGATGTGCTGTAGCCAGGCCAATTACGGAGTTTGCTGAGTGGCCGTGCTTACTGGTGCACTTGTCTTTTGGATCCCAAGCAGCAGCCCCATCTTGCTGTGTTTGGTGCTCTCTGTGCCTGAAGGAATAAAGTAAGGGGACTAGGAAGAAAAAGAACAAATAGCTTTGTACAAAGGGACTGTTATTAACTACTTTACTAGTTAATACTTTTCTCCCTCGCCCTCCAGCTATGTTTAAAGCCTGTCACCCATTTTTACCTGTACCTCTGAATATACAACCTAAGGAGGTGGATTCACACCTGTTGATGGGGAACATCAGTTATTCAGAGAGGAATGTCCCTGTAGCATCGAGGTGTTTTTGTAAAGTTTAGGAGCTGTTTCTGCACAGATGGTTCTGTTGCTTTTATTGTTGGTGTTTGCAATGGATGTGTTTCTTTAACCGAGAGTTTTCTCTTGTTGTCCAGGTAGTGGCTCTAATCCTTTCCAGCATTTGGAGAAGAGCGCTGTGCTGCAGGAGGTATGAACAGTAACTTAACCTTTTCTAATCAGGAGGAGTTAGCAGCTTGAGGAGGAATTACAGTGCAACTGGCAGGCAATATGAACAGTGAAGTTTGGATAGCTGATTTAAAATCAGAGTTAATTTAATTATGTGAGTTTTTTTCATATGGCAATTAGAGCTTTCTGAAGAGATGCCCTGCCTGGTTTCCTATTCTCATTCAATATACTCTGTTATGGGTCTTCCTGTTTCTCTTTGTGTTCCCCGAAGTGATGAGGTGAATGTGTGGTTAAATAACAGATTTTTGGGGTACAGACAGCAACAAGAAGGAACTTAATTTCAATTTTCTGTTCCTACAGGTTAGTACTTAGTAATGTTTGGGCTACAGATGCTAAGGAAAGAACAGAGTTGAAATTTTCTAGGCTGTGCTTTTATTTTAAATTATTTTGTTAGTACCAAATAGTAAATTGAGTCGTTGTCTCTTGTTGAGATGCAAGAGACAGCCACACTTGAACTGGACACCAGAAATACGTTCATTGGGACACATTTTAGAATAATAGTGAAGTTATAAGATGCTTAGTTGAAAGCAAATTGCTTTAATTGTTATGGTAAGGACAAACTGTTAGTGTTGGATGATAGTGTAATACAGTATTTGTGCTATGTTTGCAGGCGCGTATCTTTAATGAGACCCCCATAAACCCACGAAGATGCCTGCACATACTTACCAAGATCCTTTACTTGCTGAACCAGGTAATGATTATTTCTTGCCAGCCAGAGTGCGTGTTCCCAAGGCTAATTTCTGATAACTTTCATTGTGAAAGAGGTTTTATAACTCTTGTCAGACTCAGGAGGTAGGATTTAAGAAAGAGTGCTTCTGCTGTAGTATTATATCCCCCTTTCTGACTAAGGTGAGGTATGTGTATGTCCCTGAAGCTTTTAAGTCTTTTTCCGAGTGCCAAGTGCGAACTGCTGTTTGGTTGTTTTCACTGTCATTCAGCAATTAAGAGTCATTTGTGGTTGCCTGCCTAAAGTAGGAATAACTGAGTTAAGAGAACAAGGTGTCATTTTGTTTGTGGGGAAATTGGAAGCATGGTAAGGAAAGGAATTTTACGCTGGGTAACCACAAAAGTTTCCTGCCTGCGTGGCCTGAGCCAGGTGGTATTTGACACAGGGTTACTGCTGGTTGGATGACCTGTGCTGCTCAATCTTCATTGGCACCAGTCGCCTTTGAGTAGGTGCCTCTTAAGCAAGGGCATCCGTGCACGGCTGTGGGTGGCGCTCACTGAAGCCAAGTGGGTAACAATGGCAGTGTTGGCCTTACTCCCTGGGAAACAAGGCGAGGGAGGGACTGCTCCTCACATGAGGAAGAAGTCTTGAAAGAAAAGATTGTTTGGATGTGAGTAGGTGTTCGAGGTAGGGACTAAGGTGGAGGCTAATGGATAATGATAGGATTTTTTTCTTCTCACGTTCTCTTTTCAGGGTGAACACTTTGGAACCACTGAAGCCACAGAAGCTTTTTTCGCAATGACTAGATTGTTTCAGTCTAATGATGTAAGTGCCTGGCATTTAACGCTTTCTGCCTCCTTGCTTTGGGCTGCTCTTGTAGTAATTACAAAGCAGTTGAGTGCTGGGCTGTGGGAGGAGGGTGAGGTGAGCAAACCACTTGCTGAAGGCAATTCACCGTTGGGAAACAAATGACTGAAATAACTGCAGTAACACACAGCTCCTTCTGCAGGTTGCTTTTGGTGGTTTATTTTTTCCTGAGTTGAATTCCTGTTGTAAAGAATGTGAATTCCTTACAACAGGAAAGGCTTAGTATACAAATTGATATAATGTTATGAATGTTTCTTACACTTGCAGATAATCTGCAGCTGCTCAGCTCTCAAAACAAAAGTTAGTAAGTTGCTTGTGGCTCAGGTGGTTCTATTCCCTAGAACAGGGGATTTGTTAATCAGTGTGCAATAGATGCGTGACAAAATCCTAAAAATGTTGTATTAAACTTTAGATTTTGCCCGATGTAAAGTCCTTTTCTGATCTCTTCTGCAGAGGGTGTAGAACTTAGCAGAACATGCTTCACGGGTTGGATTTCATTCACCTTGGTTAGAATGAGCTAGAACTTCAGTTTTGGGGAGATTTGTCTGAAGAGAATGAAAATTTTGGAAGCGCAATGTGTTTTGTGACCTCTCTCATATCCATATCGTAGAAAGATTATTTTTAAATGCAAAAATGTCATTTGCTTTCAAAGAATTAAGATGTGAGTGCTCTTTGCGTATCTCTGTTTTGCTTTTGCAATAAAAGAGGAAGTTTTAAAGCACTTGGCTGATAACTGTGAGGTTTCTGCCTGTATTTCTGCCTGTAGACTTGGTGTGCCACTTCACTCATAAAGAACACACAGATTTTCTTTCCGTTAGTCCTGTCATTTTGTAAGACATCTCTGAGTTGTTTCCTGATTTATTTGATAGTAGGAGGTAAGAACAGCATCCAGTTTCCAATCAGGGTTTTACTTGTGTGCTTATGACTTTGTATGGACGTGGGAAAGAAGTTGTACTGTGTCTGGTTTACTTTTAAAACTTGTAGGGAGTGTTCATTCATACTTGCCTGTGAGTTTAATGGTTTTCTGCAATTTCACAGCAAACCCTTAGAAGAATGTGTTACCTTACAATCAAAGAGATGGCCAATATTTCTGAGGATGTCATCATTGTCACAAGCAGGTACAGCATTTTCTGCAGTTACCCCATCAGAGCTCTGAAACAAATAGCTACATCTTGACATGTTTGTTTTAGCCACTAGGGTTTTTTGTAATTGTGCAAGGATACAGCAAGGGAAAACAAGTTGTTCCACGCCACATGTGAAGTGTTAATTTCTTCCCCATGTTGTTATGCTTTCCTTAAAAACAAACAAAAAAACTTGTAGACACTTCATTAATTGGTTGTTGCTTTTCTTGTGTCTTCTTTTTTCTTCTACCTTATTGGTGCTGATATTTTTGCTTTGCTTGTTGTTTTGAAGCTGATTTGTTCTGCTTGTTTGCCTGACATTTTGAACCTGTGGTTTCTGTTTCACTTTGCTGTGAGAACAATTACAGAAAACAGAGCAAAACTCGGTTCGTTCTGGCACTGAACTATCAATTTTTATCGCTACAGGCATGACAGTTGTTGTGAGAACAAATTCCAGAGATAGAGGTTTTGCTAAGAGAATTTATTTTTGTTTACTGAAGCTGTTCAGCAAACAAAACTTAATGAGGTATAAAGAAGAAGGGCTGTGCTAAATAAACCGGCTCTACGGCAGAGCAGTTCTATGGGCTACGTATCTTTGTAATGCTCTCTATTTCTATAGAATCTGATGTTAGTAATTTTCAAATAGCTAATTAAGTTGTTTCTAGTCAATACTGTACCTTAGCAGTTACGTGGTAACAGCTTGAAGGATAGGTAAATGAGATGAGCAGAGTGGTGCAAAAGGACTTGAGACACTAAAGAAGTGTTAACAGGCTGTCTTTGATTTCAGTTTGACCAAAGACATGACAGGGAAGGAAGATGTTTACCGAGGCCCAGCCATCAGAGCACTGTGCAGGATCACTGATGTAAGTACAAAACGCTTCTGTTGGAGAGATGAAAAGCGTATTTAAAATCAAATTAACTACTCTGTAGCAGGGTGCTTTCTTAGAGTAGAAAGGGAACTTCCACTTCAGGGAGGACTGCTCCAAAGCCCTGTGCTGATGCGAAGGCTCTGGAGCTGTGGCACTGTAAAGATGGAGTTAAAAATCAGGAGCTTTAGAGTTCTGGTTTCTGATCTGAGACTGCCTTGCTGTAGGCTTTGTGTCACTGAATCTTCAGGAGTGGGTACTGATATCTCCCTTGTGTTTTTAGAATTAGGTGAAGCGTTTTTCTGAGGGCTTTTTGAACATGTTGCGCATTAGTTTTTGTCTGAAACAGCATTTATACTTTACCTCCAGGGGTTGAGCATCAAAGCTTTTTCTCCCCTTCTTCTCACAGGGCACGATGTTACAAGCCATTGAGAGATACATGAAGCAAGCCATTGTGGACAAAGTCCCCAGTGTGTCTAGTTCTGCGCTGGTGTCTTCCTTAGTAAGTACAGTAGTAAATTGTTGTAAATCTGTGCCTTGTGTTGTGGCTGGGAAGGCTCATCTGCTGCATGTGCAGCTTTGCTTGGCCTTTGTTTTGTTCTTTCTTCATCTCCCTTTCCTTTGATAGGACATAGGGCTTCTCTTTGTCTTCTCACTGGAAAATAGACATAAACAGCAGCAATGGAGTTTCCTTTGTCTCAAGTAGTCTCTATCTCCTTCCTTAAACTTCTCTTGCTTTAAAGTACTTCAGTTGTATTGCTCAAGCACAAAGTGCTTGGTCGTCTCTGCGTGTAGTTAATGTAGAACATTGATTTGTTTGGGGAGGGACTTGTCTGTCTTTTCAAACGTCAAGCATGCTGATGGCCATAAAAGTGCTTATCGTTTTGCTGAAAGTTAAAGCAACCAGCTCTTTGTTGGGAAGGAACTAGCACCGATGACTGAAAGAGCATTGCGTTATGCAACAGAAAGTAAAAGCAGCCTGCTTTGTGCTGTGCAAAAGCCACATCGTTAAAATTGCTACCCTGGTACAACTGCAATCCAAGATTATTTTTGCTAATATCTAGTAGGAGGGCCAGGTGAAGAAGTTCACTGTGTATTTTCTCTCCATTGTTTACAATAAAAGCCTGGAAAATACCTCATTAGTTTAATATTTTTATGAAGGGGAGAAAATACAAGTGAAAGTATGATAGTCTGAGACTGAGATGCAAGAAAAACAGTGACTTACAGGTGTGTAGGATAACAAGACGGGTTGCACCTATAAATAAATAAAAAACAGGAGCTAAGAAGTGCAGATGGTAGGGTAGAGTAGGGCTTGTGCAAGACCCTGAGGGTGCAAGTGAGGCTCTATTAATACTGACAACTGAAGTGTTCCTCCTGAACTAGCAGCAGGTAGATGGATTGTCCTGGGTTTGTCATCTGTCTGGCTTGAACATAAACAAAATCTCTCCGTTACTTCTAGCTTTATTGAAACAGGTGTCTTGTTATGGAGTTATTGTACGTGTCCTAAATACATATCTGGGAGTTAGTCTTTGTTACCAGTAGTAGGCAATAAAGCAATAGATGGTCCTGAAGTAGTGAAACTGAAAAACAAGACTCATGGTACTTCACGGTGCTTCTGCTGTCAGCTTGTTTGCAGTCTCAATTTGTGGCTTCTTCCAGCACATGATGAAGATCAGTTACGATGTAGTCAAACGGTGGATCAACGAGGCTCAAGAAGCAGCTTCTAGTGACAACGTTATGGTACAGGTATGTTTCGGGGGGCTGCCCCAGGAAGTTGTAAACGCTACAGGGTTTTAATGGTATTCTGGAAGTTCTTATAATAGCTTTAGAAAAAGGAACTGGTATTCATTTTTCCTTATTCTTTTAAAAACAATGGTTCTGTTTTGCGGGAAATGATTCCGCAGTTTCAAAAACCATTAATTTCTCCACAATCCCAGTGCAAGACAATTAATAAGTGGCTCTTTAGTGCAATCCTCTTCCCTTTCCCTGCAAGTCTTCTGATAGCTGGAATGCTACAGGCAGGCTTCACAAGTAGTTATTGCAGAAGAAAGGCTTTGAATCTGAGTTTTCACAAATCTCACTGCTTTCCAGAATACTAGTATCTTTTGTCTTGGCCTTCATAAAATTCACCAGTTATTGCAGGACCGCAGGGAATAGCCCAAATATCTATGATAGACGTATTAGCAAAATCTTTGTATAAATATTCCAAACAGTTATGGAAATGACAGTATTTATTTACGACTAACAATCAGAAACAAATCTACAAAACCAGCTTTGTTTGTGCCCCATTAGCAGCTTCATTAAGCTTTACTGTGAATCAGTCTCATGGAAAACAAAACAAAAAACAAAACACACTGCAAGCAATTGGGAATGTTCCTTTGTACTTGAAATATAAATGCCTCAAGGATTTTTATATGGTCAGCCGTGATTTGAAGGGCTTGGGGTACTGTAGATACTAAGTATACTAGAGAAGCAAGTGCTACTATTTATCATAGTTAAGCTGAAGCCTTAGTTCTGGTGTTTAATGGGGAAACAGTGAAGTAAACTAACTTTGTGACTCCTTTGATCTTTAGAAATGTGTTGAGGCTTTCTTGAGGGTAGACCGGAAAGGAAAGGAGGGACGGCAGGTCTTTGTTATTTGTCAGGAAACTCAGATCATTTGAGGTTAAAAGGTACTTCTGCTAGGAAACAGCAATTTGAAGACACAGAAGAGGGCTGATAATCTGTCTTTTCCAACTGCATTATGAATTTAATATCTTCATGTGTTCTTGTGCACATCTGTTTCTGATCTCACAGTACCACGCTCTGGGGCTGCTCTATCATCTTAGAAAAAATGATCGCCTGGCAGTTACCAAAATGCTGAACAAGTTCACCAAGTCCGGACTGAAATCCCAGTTTGCGTACTGCATGCTGATCCGAATTGCAAGCAAACTCCTGAAGGAATCTGAAGAGGGGTGAGTAGGAAGCAAGGTGTGAATTACAAAATTAATTGTAGTTTGACATAAATAGTAGCTAGGAAACTTGCTTTTAATTTTTTTTAATGTTTTTATTAAGTCTGTGGAAGTCTACACACAGAACTGTAGTGTTAAAAATGAAGCACAGGTAAAAGCAGAATGCTAGGCTGAACTGAGCAGCAGTTTTTGTGATAGTCGTGTGGTGAGTTTTGTGTGTGTTTTTGTTTTGGCACCACACCAGAACTCACTTGACAGTATGACTAAAACTGCAAAATAATCTCTGGAGGGGAGGAGTGTTCTGTACTTTGCCTACTTAGTTGTATTTCAAACTCAGTAAGGTTCTGTCTATATTACGGTGATAAAAACAAAAGGAACACTATTCTGATTGCATCCTAGCAGAGGAGTTATCTGAGAAATTAACGTCCTGATGATTTTTTTTATCAGTGAAAACTTTTGTTAGCGGTGCGTGATACATGATTAATCGTAAAGTATTTATTTGTAGAGTGTGGGAGTTCTAGCTTGTAGAAGATAAGTTAAAAAAGAATAGAAAAGTAGTAAATAGGAAATATTTTTTAATAATTGCTCAAGTATGAGCTGGGCAGCGTCAGAAACATGAGATCCAGGGCACTAACGGTGCTTTTGGTCAAGTTCTCAGAAATGCAGCATTAATGGTTGCGTGTAGTTCAGCATCACAACATGAAATATCTCTTTGTAGACATGAAAGTCCACTCTTTGACTTCATCGAGAGCTGTCTGCGGAATAAGCATGAAATGGTTATTTATGAAGCTGCTTCTGCAATCATCCACCTGCCAAACTGCACAGCGAGGGAGCTGGCACCTGCTGTTTCAGGTTGGTCCGAGAGTCCTGTGTACTGCTGACATGGCTGAAAGAAAGGAGGGTAAAACACGATATAGAGGCAGTACAGCATAACTGGAGTACTGGACTCAAAACCTAATTTTTCTGAATGTTCCCGGATTTAGGGGGCTTCTGGATGGGAAACAACTTAATCCCTTTTTCCTCTTCATCCAGAGCTTTACAGAAGGGGCAGGAGAGGTGGCACAAGGTGATGCTTGCCCTTTTCCAGCTGCAGGAAGGGAAGGTAGAGGAGCACTTGGACAGAGGAGATAGCAAAGATGTGTCACTAACTGCTATACAGACAGCCTATTACTGTTATAAGATGAAAAACAAGCTTTTTTTAAAAAAATTGCTGTTGATTTTTATTAGCTGTTGAAACTAGAAATCTATTATTAATAGAGCTGCATGAATGCTTAGCATGCCATCCGCATAGTTGAATGTGGATACCTCAGACTTCCTTCTCCACTCCCTTTCTTTGAAAGAGACCACGTTTGGTTTTCTCTTGTGGTGATTTCTGACTGCTATTTGCACCTATCAATGTGAAAGTGCTGGCACAAGGCATCTTCCCTTTCCTCATCTGGTATGGGCATAAGGGCTCTCTTCTTCTGGAGGGGCAGTACTGGGAGCCAGTTTTTGTTAAGCAGTCTCTTCTCTGTGATATTTTGTCGTCACTTACTTCTCTTGATTCTTTATTTTCAGTGCTGCAGCTTTTCTGCAGTTCTCCCAAACCTGTCTTGAGATACGCAGCTGTACGGACCCTTAATAAAGTGAGTGCTTCCAAGATCATCTAAACGAGCATAAGTCTCTGAGCATCAGAGGAAGCCAGACTTCAGTGCCTAATGGTGTGTTACCTAAACCAGCAACTGCTCATGTGATTACTGAATTCCAAAATACTGTGTTGGAGGATTGGCTTTTCTGTGCCAAATTTTATGGGGTGACAAATCTTTTCTTCACTGAAGCTCTGTTTGCTCATTCTAGACCATTCTAGACCACAGGGCTGTAACAAGCTGTAGCTGGATAACTTGTGAGCTCTCTGCTGTATAAGGAAGCAGAGCCCTGGATATTTAATGCTGTGAGAAGTGTGGATAGGGTGTATGAGAAGGAAATTACATTCTGGTTTTGGAGCAGCATGCTACAACAGAAGTAGAGGAAGATGTGGGTCGCATTATGTGACTGACAAACCCATGAGCTGTAACTTTGTTAGAGGAGTTAATTTCAAAAACCGACACAAAAATGCAAACCAAAATCAAAATGCATTAATTGCATCCTGCCAGCAGCTCATGATGTAGGTTTAGTTGCAGTCCTTGTGGAACAGAGCAGTGCTTGAAAAAACAAGGATTTGATACTTGCTCCACTGAAAGCTTTGAACTGCAGGATGGCGCTGCTCTCATGTAACTTTGAAATCGTTTCCTTTACAGGTGGCCATGAAGCATCCATCTGCAGTCACTGCTTGCAACCTGGACCTGGAAAACCTCATCACGGACTCCAACCGCAGTATTGCTACCCTCGCCATCACCACCCTGCTGAAGACGGGGAGTGAGAGCAGTGTAGACAGGCTCATGAAACAGATCTCTTCCTTCGTGTCAGAAATATCAGATGAGTTTAAGGTGTGGCATTGGAGGCCTCTCCTCTTTCCAGCTGCAGGTTTTTCTCCCATTCTTGTTTTTATGAAGCTTTTCCCACTTTTTAATCCTTCAGTGACTTCGTCTAATAGAGCAAAGCCAACTTGAAATTCAGAAGGTGTGGTTCTGCGTTTTCCAACTGTCAAAATATACTTTTCCATTTCCTCTCTCCACTCTGAAAAAGGATAAACATCATTTGGTAGATTCCTGGCTCCTGTGCAGTTTCCTATGAAACTTTGTACTGTCTTCTGGTTGCCTGTGGAGAAGGATTTTAATTGTTCTAATCGAGTCTGTATGACTTCAGTCTGATAGTTAAGGAAACTTAATGTTCACACTACTAATTTGTTAAGTTTAATCGCTGTAAATTCAGGTGATAATGTGGTTAAGGATGGTTGTTGATCTGTACCTGTCCCTTTTACACTGCAGAGTTGCCTTGAGGAGCACAGAATGCCTGCAAAGCCCTTGACCACTATTGTTCAGTGGTCTGAACTTACTGTCTGTATGAGCAGAAGAACCAAGTTTTAGATAGCTTTGAAATTGCTATGAAAAGAGCTTTAGTGACACAACGTAACTAGTTAAGTTAGAATTAGGTCATGATCCTCACTGGGCAGAGGGAGGGCTGGGCCTTTAGATTGCCATACAACATCTGAATACAGCCCCTCAAGCAGAGCCAGGTCTTTCAGCCTGCTAGCATAGAGCTGTTAGCTATCCATGCCGAGAGTCCACCACCAGATTTTATCCTTCCTGTACAAGAATGTAATCTGTCAAAGTGATGGTTTGAGATAGGGAGAAGCCTGTGCTCTTCTTGGAAAAGCAAATGCGTGTGCCTAACGTCCTTCTCTGTTGTTTTGCAGGTAGTGGTAGTACAGGCCATCAGTGCTTTGTGCCAGAAATACCCTCGGAAACACAGCGTCATGATGACCTTCCTCTCCAATATGCTCAGGGACGATGTAGGTTTGAAACGTTCCGTGTAGATCTGGGCAGGGAGCTCTGATGGTGTGAAGGGTCTCTTGCCTTACAAGACCTCGTCTATCTTGTGGGTCATGCCTGTCTGAAATCTGCTTCTGAATTAGAGCTGGGACATTAAAAAACAATCTGAAGAAATTCTCAGATGTTCCTGTACTGGCCGATGGGAACTGGGAAGACTGTATTAGATTACCCAGCCTGTCTCCCCTTCTCTGTTTGTGTACAAATGTTTTGTTTTCCTCAATGGAAAGAAGTAATTGAAGCATGAGGGGAACTGCGTAGCACCACAGTCCGAGCTCTGCCTGCTGGGTGAGTGTCCTTGCTTTGCTCTTCCCAGGGTGGCTTCGAGTACAAGCGAGCCATTGTGGACTGTATAATCAGCATCATCGAGGAGAATCCCGAGAGTAAGGAATCTGGCCTGGCTCACCTCTGCGAGTTCATCGAAGACTGTGAACATACTGTCCTAGCCACAAAGATCCTGCACCTGCTGGGGAAGGAGGGGCCGAGGACTCCATCCCCATCCAAGTACATCCGCTTCATATTCAACAGGGTGGTGCTGGAGAACGAGGCTGTGAGGGCTGGTGAGTTGAGCTAAAAGGCTGGCCTGCTGTCTGACTTCTGCCCCTCATCTGTGTTCATGGAAATCTCCTGTGCGCAAGATGAGGATTCCTCAAAAAAAGCTTGTTGCAGACCGCTGCTTCCTTCCTACAGGGCCTCAACAACAAACCTTTTAGAGTGTGCCCTCTTTTATCACATTTTGGGCTTGGTTTTGGGGAGGTATTGGCCTTGGCTCGATCTCCAGCATGCTGGAGGAGGAAGCCCTGCTGGGAAGGAGGAAGGAAAATGAGCTGGCAAATACAGTATGGTCTTGGCGTTTGGTTTTTGATGACAGCTCTTCTGGTCACCATTTCCTAACTTGTAACATGGGAGCACATGGAGAGCATTCCTCTGAGACCGTACTCTGTACAGATATTTCATCCTATAGCTTCTTTTTTTTTTTAACTTTTAAGGCCATAAAGACTGAACTTCTGTACTGAGCTTTCTCCTTGCATATGTGGAATTTCTCAAAGGCAAAGCCGAGCTGAAACGAGAGTAGTTTGGACAGGCTGCTTTAGGTGATTGCTGAGGAGTTTCACCTCCTTGCAAAGTTGCTGGCCCTGCCCACCACTGAAAGCATCTGTACGTGAAAAACACAGATAGCCAGGAGTGTGAGCCACTGCTAAAGAAAAAGGGGCCAAAGACTAGAACAAGCTGCGGAGCTTGACCTAACCTCATCTGGCAGGGGATTCTCTTGGAACAGGGTTGCAGGATGGCCAAGCTGGCCTTGGCCTGTTAGTCCCTAACATTAAACTATTTCCTTTTGAAAATACAGAAATAGTTTAATCTTTCCATATCTTTAAAGAGTTTATGGTATGGAAGTGACAACCTTTGTAACTGAAACTTCAGGACAGCAGTATGCACAGTGCTCTGGGTCTGCTGTGAAAATCTGTGTGTGTGTAGTGCTCGCACCTCTGATGCCGCCCTGTTTTCTCTTCCAGCTGCTGTAAGCGCATTGGCAAAGTTTGGTGCCCAGAATGAGAGTCTTCTTCCAAGCATCTTGGTGCTTTTGCAGAGGTGTGTGGGTCTGACTGTGCTGTGTGCAGGCTGAGTGTTGGTGACACTGGGTGCTTTGCTCCACAAAGAAGCAAGTTAGACCAAGCCAGAAAGTGTGCTGGGTCTGCTGAGAAGGTGGCTGCCTTCCTTCCTGGCTGGTGGGAACACACAATGACTGTATGTGAATGAAGGATGTGATGGGTCATAAAATCATCTGACAGTTAATCTCATGTGAGAATATTCCTTAGTGAGTAATAAATCTACACTGATTTAGGAAATGTGCATTTTTGCATCCCTTTGAAGCAAGAAAATAGACTTCCACGTTACTCATAAATAGTAAAGTGGCTGTGGCTGGTCTCAGGTGTTCCAGTTCCACAGGTTTGTGTGTGTCGTACTAAGACCACTCAACCTTCCTAAGTTGTCAATTCCATAAATGTCACATTCTTTCTTTGTATAGCACTATAGTGTACCAGAAACCCAGGCTATGACTGACTTCTGTGGTGAAAGAAATAATTTGAATTGTGAAATGCTTCAGGCAAAAGGCAACCTCAGCGTAGGTGCAAGTGAAGAACTGCTGTGACGAGTGACTGGAGCAAAGTGGAATCAAAAAACAAAATGAGTTGCCAGGAGGGGGAGAGGATCTCTTTTTGTAAGGCACCTGCTGTAATTGGAAAAATTAGGTGAATATTTGAGCACATGGACGTTTTTTCAGTCTGAAATAGAAAGCAGCTTTAACACGATGATTTTTATAATCATCTTCTCCTTTTTTTTATCCCAAATCCATCAGGAGAGCTCAGACTATCATTGCAGTAGCAAGTCCAGCCTGGTTATTGCCGTTTGTAGCTCAGCTTACAATGTCCTGAGCAAGCTGACTTCTGTCCTTTTGTTCCCCAAACCAGGTGTATGATGGACAGCGACGACGAAGTTCGGGACAGAGCAACATTCTACTTGAATGTACTTCAGCAGAGACAGATAGCCCTGAATGCTGCTTATATTTTTAATGGTCAGTGGTAGAAAGAAATGTATGCATGCCTGAAGTGTGAGCTGTTATTTCACATTCTGTATTATGGGTGGGTTTAGTTGCTGTAAGAATAGTTTTCCATGATGCATCTGGGGTAACTTGGGTCAGAATAACCAGAAGAAATGGAGCCATGTGTTTCTTCTGGCACTAGTGCTTTCCTCAAAGGATTTGTGTCAACTGAGGTTGGCAGACTTAGCAAAATACGGGAGGGATTGTCTGGGTAAATAGAGCAGGAATATGGGTTGGGCTTTTTTTTCACCATTGCCTCTTCCTTCACTTGAGACAAGTTTCTTAACCTTTGCACCATCTTCTCCATCGCAAAATGTGGATGACACACCTTGTTGTGAGGGCTGGTTGTAAAAATGTGTTAGTTTATGCCAGAGAGATTATTCAGCAAAATATTTAACGATTAAGATTACTGCTGTATAACTTCTCTCGAGTGAACAGTTGTGACTCCAAAACACTCTGGTATGGCAGCTTAGTCTCTGTCATCTTCAGAGCAGCTTTTTTATTCTGTGCAGTGTCTTGAAGTACTTCACACGTGTGCGTGTATACAAGTGTCTGTATGTGTTTACTGAGAAGTGAAAGTACTTCCATCAGCTTTTTATTAACCAAAGTCCAAACTGTATCTATTTAGCTGTAAACTCTAAATTCCTTCAAGAATATTACTCTGCAGCCTGAGCTACAGAGGAGAGCTTTTAAAATAATGTTCCTTACTTGATCTCAAGAGGGATGGAAATGAAACGCTGATCAGTTTTTTTCAGACCCTGGCACCTTGTTGATTCTGGGGCAGGTTCAGTATTAAAACTGAAATCTCCTGCCTGTGTTTCTGCTTTGCAGGGTTGACCGTCTCTGTTCCTGGAATGGAGAAAGCCCTGCACCAATATACACTGGAGCCTTCTGACAAACCTTTTGATATGAAAACAGTTCCGCTGGCTACTGCACCAATCTTTGAACAGAAAGCAGGTAAACACTCAGGCTTCCTTTAAAGAGGAGAGACTGTAAGTGTTCGTGTTGCCGTAATGATACTTGATGTCTGTAAACCTGGCTGCTGCCCACGCAGTAGGGTCAGGCCAAGACAGAGGTGACTCAGCTGAATGGCTCACAGTTTAATGTCACAGGCTTTGTGTGGGGAAGCCTGCCTGATCTTCTCAGAGGAAAAACAGAACCTCTTCCAAAGAAATATGGGTTGGCAAGATGACATTATTCATTCAGCTAATCTTGTTATCAGAGGGAAGTTTGTAAATCATCAGAATTAATGTGTTCGTAGATATTTGAAAAAGGTGCATTCCAGAAGCACTAAGGCACTTCACTGGTTTTCTTCTGTGGTCTTGTACAATTCTTGCATCTTGACCTCGCACAAGCTTTCTAGAGAAAGTGTTTTTTTTTTTTTCCCTTTCTCATTTTCCCTTCCTGTCCGTTAGATATGGGAGATAGGATCTGCATTAATTTTGAATTACATGAGCTCCGTGTTCTCACGCAGAGTAAATGAGTTAATGCCTTCTGAGAAACGGCAGCTTGTCTTGTAAATTGCTATTCTCATATATCATGGCAGTGGTCACGTATACTGAAGCTGGAGCAGTCACGCAGTCAGTGTGGTGAGCTTTTTGCTGGCTGTTCCAGACTAAAGTGCACTTCCTTCATCGTGACTCAAACGTCTCTCCTCTTCTCCTTAAAATCCAGTATTGCCTAGCAGAAAATACTCTAGTGTGTGCGACAAAGTGATAAGGAGCAGGATGTGTGAAATGCTGCAGGTTAATGAATTTTTAGTGGAGCTATAAAGGCATTTAAAACTCCACGTTGTGGAATTGACAGCACGATGTCTTTGCTTTTCTCATCACAGAGATTGCCTTAGTGACCAGCAAGCCTGAGAAAGTTGCTCCTTCCCGTCAGGATATATTCCAAGGTATGAGAGGAGATCAGTGGGTGTCCAGTGCTTGAAGTAGGGGGAGGATTGTTACAGATGAGGCGGGAGCAACGAGCAAGCCTGTCACTGAGTGTCTGTCGTCGCCTTTTCCTTTGTGCAGAGCAACTGGCAGCCATTCCAGAGTTTAAGAGCTTGGGTCCATTATTCAAGTCTTCAGAACCGGTGCAGCTCACAGAAGCAGAAACAGAGTACTTTGTCCGTTGTATTAAACACGTGTTCACAAATCACATTGTTTTCCAGGTAAGGGAAATTTAAAACCCCTGTGAGGGTGCAGCAGGGGTCAGCCGTTAGTGAGGCCAGGGTGTAGTATAAACAGCATTGTCACTGTACCCTGGAGAAGACAGCTTTCTTCTTAAGGGAGTTGTACAGTAAAGAGGGCATGTGTTGCCTCAAAAATGATCAAAAAGAGGGCTGTAACCCCCATCCATCTGCTAGAGAATTCTGGTAAAATCGGAGAGAAGCTGTTTGGTGAGACTGACTTGGGAAGAACTTGATTGGAAATGTTTCTCGTGTGCTTGAGTCCTCTTCAATTTATTCTTCTGCAGTTTGATTGCACAAACACGTTAAACGATCAGCTGTTAGAGAGAGTCACTGTGCAGATGGAGCCGTCGGACGCTTACGATGTGATCTGTTGCATCCCAGCACCCAGCCTGCCCTACAACCAGCCAGGCATGTGTTACACCCTCGTGCAGATGCCCCAGGATGATCCCACGGCAGGTAACGATTGTGAGGGAATAAATAAATTGCGAGGAAAAGAAAGCTTTTCAAGAACAGGTGTTAGAACATTCAGGGTGTGGGATTTGGTGAGTGCTTACTGAGATTCTAGTGCTTTTTTTCTCACGTGTCTTACTTGTTGTTTTTTATGCAGGACCTATGTTTGTACAGAGTAGTGTGCGTGCTTTTTAACTAATCGTTGGTATTGGGTGGTTAAAAATGAGATGGTAATGAGGACTGGAGAGCACGCAGGTAATACAGGAAACTGAACGTATTAGCTTGAGTCAATACAAGCAGCACTTTTGAAAACGTGGATGCTTGGTAGCATTCAAGAACAGACTCTGTCAAAAGAAAAATGCAAGTGGAGACAAATGATTGGTGGCTTGGGCCTTTGCAAATTCAGCTCCTGCAAATTTTCCTCTCTAGAGAATTAGAAACTACTGTGAAATTTAGGAATGAGTGATTTTCTGGTGCATAAAACTTCTTTTTTAATTTATTCACATGCAAAAGAAACTCTGGATTTGGAGTTGATTTAGCATGACTCAGCTTATCAGTGAGGTGGATTCCCTGGTTAACACTTTAACCAGAGAAGATCAGAACTGGTCTGAATTTCCTGAACTGTGGATTTGGATCGTAATCCACTTGTGAGAAATCCTTGCAGGGTTTCTGCTAGTGGCTGGTGCTGACCGATTGCAGTAGAGCACCCTGCAAGTCACTGGGCCTGTGCCTTGGCATACTCCTCCCTCCTCTGAGATCCTCCTTTGGTCTTCATCTTGGAGTCTGGGGGAAATCTTATGTGAAGCTGAGAAGTGCTCTGACCACTGCCGTGTCGGTATCTCCTGGGGAAGAGCTAACTTATTTTCTTCTTGTTCCTTTTTGGGAAGCAAGGGCTCAGGCAGAAGAAACTGCACTACTAACCTGTAAGGGCTTTCCCTTTCCTCCCCAGTTGCTTGTACTTTCAGCTGCACGATGAAGTTCACCGTTCGGGACTGTGACCCAAACACAGGAGTGCCAGAAGAAGATGGCTACGATGATGAATATGTGGTGAGTTTGAGACTTTGTCTTTTCTCCTGTCACTAATTCTGGCTGTTGGGCTGACAGTTTCCTTCAAGACCTGAAGCCAGTAGGAGAAAACGGGGTCTGCCTGAAACACCTCCAAAATACCAGAGCTTGTGACTGATTAGATCCTTACCAAAACTATGCTTCTGCCAAAAGTTCATTTAACTTTACTGCCCTTAACTTTAGACAAGATTTGTGAAAAGAAGCAATAACTTCCAGTGTCCCTTCTCGGGACTGTGGCCCAACCTTTTTCTCCACCCCAAGCATTTGCACCTCTGTGTTCCTGTTTTCAGTCAGTGCATTACAAGCCGGATCTCAGGAAAGTGCCTGACTTTGGGGTTTGGGGGAGGTAAAGGCTGCTTCTGGGTTCTGAGGCTGCCTCTCTCTTTGGATGTCCAGTAAGGACGAGAACGGGCTTTGACTTGAAAAGCAATTGCCCCGTTTTCTGCTCTCCTTTGGTCTCACTGATAATTTAATGTATACGTTTTTAAGCTTTACAGATGACCACCATAAATACTGACTTCACTACTTTTTAGCATATTATTATACATTTCTCCTGAAATTAGAGACAGGCATGCCGGAGTTGTCTTGGCAAAACGCTGCTGTCCCTCTGACTGTCTAAGATGAGGTTCCTTTCTGTAACTGGCAGCTGAAACTCTCCCTTGCTTTTCTGTCAGTTGGAAGATTTGGAGGTGACGGTGGCTGATCACATCCAGAAGGTTTTAAAGCCGAACTTCGCAGCTGCGTGGGAAGAAGTGGGGGATGACTTTGAGAAAGAAGAAACCTTTGCGCTGAGTTCAATTAAAACCCTCGATGGTGAGATGATCTCTCATTTATTGGTGACCCACGTAGTAATCCTGGTAAATCTGCCTTGCTGGGGAAATAATTGGTGTGGTAGGAAGAGGAGGAGGAGGATTTGGTGCCTTCTAATGTGACATTGTCCCAGTGACGGGGGTTTTTGTTGCAGTTTGGGATTGTAGTGAGCAGAAGCTTGGCAGAACTGTCATGCTGAGGCTTGTTGAAGGGAAGGGCGCTAGGCTAAGACAGCAGAAAGGACATCACACGTTAGCTGCGTTGGTGAGGCAGCAACCAAGATCATGAATGAAAAATGATTAAACCATGTGGATGCTTAGAGAATGTTCTTTGACTGAGAACTAGTTCTCACAGAACGCTTGGCACCAACCTGGAGCTAACTTCCTTTTCCAATCTCTCAATGCAGAAGCTGTCAATAACATCATCAAGTTCTTGGGCATGCAGCCCTGCGAGCGATCAGATAAAGTGCCAGAGAACAAAAATTCTCACACGCTCTACTTAGCTGGTATGTATTCACACTGCTGAGCTCGGTGTTTTCCTGTCCCCATACAGACAGATTTTTAGTAAATGAAGGGAAACGGGTTTGGGGATTCTGCTCTCATAGAGTTTTGCTCTGTAAAAAGCTGTGAGCTGAATGAAGCTGGTGCTCATTTTGCAGCCTTCTGCTTTGGGTGCGCTTGGGCTAGGCTCTGTGCCTCAGCACGGAGGCATTCTGCCTGTGGGAACAGCAGCAAAGCCTTCCAGAGAACTTCCAGAGAAGACACCTAACTTATATACCTGCCAGTTGTTATTTTGGAAGTGGATTCCTATGACCATTTTGTTTTCAAATTCCTGCTTGTAAAGATTCATCCTAAACTAGCCTGCAGTACCCACAGCTTTTTATTTGCTGACTGTGGTCCAGGCTTACGCTTCTCGGCAATCCCTGGAAGTTCAGAACTCCACAAAACCTTCATGCAGTTGTTACACTGCGATGGACGTGGCATATTAATGGTCCAGCTGTAGGGCTGGATCTGTTTCAGGCACAGAATTGGTAACTCCACGTCTGTTTTCATGGTAGCTTCATATTTTTTTTGTCCCTCAGGTGTGTACAGAGGCGGCTGCGACGTGCTGGTAAGGTCGAGGCTCGCGCTAGGAGACGGTGTGACCATGCAGGTGACGGTCAGGAGCAAGGAAGAAACACCCGTCGATGTCATCCTGGCCTCTGTGGGCTGAGCATTCCGGCGCCTCAGCTGTGGTGGAAACATCCCTTGAAACACCAGTTGGGCGTTCCCCAGCTGTCACGCAGCCCGTCTTTCTGCATGTAGTTTTTATTCCTCGATTTGGTAAATATTTTGTATGATGTTACAGTAGTGGCTGGCTGGTACTGAGCCTCTCCCATGTCCTCTCCTCCCTTGACACTTACACATTCCTGTCTAACTTATTGCATCTCTGGCCACTTGCGGTAGAGCAGGGAAAAGAGAAGAGGTAGGTGGTGAGAAAACGGAACTGGATTTTTGTCAAAAACTAATTTTTATTAACAGAAAACAAACACTGGTCCAAGTGGTGGAGTTCATATGAGCTACTGTTAATAAAATAGAAAACTCTTGTTCTAATTCTGACCGCTTCCACGTCTTCAGTTCAGAAAAATCAGTCCATGGGGGCTGTTTACTCAGCAGAAGCCCCTTATTCTAAAAGGATGCTAATAAATTTAAAACAAAGCAGTTAAAAAACACCCAAAACCTGCAGCAAATGCAGTCTTTTGAAGATTTTGCATGAAATAGAGGAGACAAAAATCAATGTATAGAGAAATTAAACTTGAGCTACGAAGGTTTTTCCCTTTCTGCTCTGGAGTAACACTTCTCTGAGCCTTGTGTCAGGTAACACTACAAAACACTGCAGCTTTTTTGGGCTTAAAGCTGTCAAAGATGGGGAAGAAAGAGGAGGAAGAAGGACCTGGCTGTGACTTCCTTGTGAGGGGAGCTCTGCCACGCATCTCCCTGCAGCTGAACTGGCATTTATGTCCTTATCAAGTCAGCGTGAGGAAGAAATACTGCTTTAATACTACTTTAAACACTTCTCCCAGCTCCCTGTGGCAAAAAAAAAAAAAAGCTATTGCTCAGAAAAACACCTTGGCTTTTGCGAGGGCCAGTATTGCTGTAGGGACCAGGCACAAGTTTGCCCCGGTAGCACCGTTTGCTACAGCCAAGCTTTGAGGAAGATCCTAACCCCTTTCCAGGGGCAACTAACTCAGAGAAACACATCACTGCGCTTAGGAACGTGTTCCTGGCTGCCTGGGGCAAGCAGCAAAGCCTCTCCCTGAAGGCAGGAAGGACTCTTGGACTGACATAAGTCGTGTTATGCTTCCCCTCGGCTGTCCTTGTTCTGCCCCGAGCCCTCCTGGCCAGCCAAGAAGCGAGGTAGTTGGCATCCTCTAACTTAGGCTGATGATTTTGCCTCCCCGCAGGCTCGTCTTTTGCGCTGCTCAAAGGATTTAAGACACAGCAGTTTGGCAGCCAAAGCTTGGGTCGCTAGTGCAAATTGTTGATCTGGAGATTAAGAAAAAAAATCAGTTTCTTCTTGCCTCTGAAGCCTGACTCCTAAACAGAGAGCAAGCAGCAGCTCAGAAGGAGTTGATGAAACTCAGATAGGCGTTCAGGAAGCCCGTTGGATCCTCCAGCTGCGGGTAGTGGCTGATGTGGTCGTCCAGCACAGACACCGTGGACGTGGGAAGCACTTTTCTGGGGGAAGAAAGCGGCAATGCGTAAGCACAGCAACCGCAGTGGGCTCTGCCTGCGGCCAGCTGCTGCTGGTGAGAGGGACAGGGCCCTCCTGCAAACGCGTAACATGGTTTTAACGCAAAATAAAACCCCAACAACCTGTAAGAACTACATCTGGCCTCTGGTCCACTGAAGGAGAAGATCAACTCAGCCAATAAATCTTAACTCTCTGATGTGGTTTTCAAATGCATGATTGCTACGACTGAGAACTGGGACTTTGATGCCTAAAAGTGGGGAATGATTTCTAAACTTCTGAACTGCCTGGCTGTGGAGGTTACAGGTGGGGAGAAAAACCAGCCCCGATGGAAAGGGAGCTGAGGGAAGAGTCTGAGACAAAATCCCCCTCGAAACGAAACCCCAGCTGCATGCTGCCGCTCCGTGGTGGTGGCATCTTACTTGTACAGCTGAAGAAACTCCGGGTGCGGATTCACAGGGTCCAGGGGCCCGTAGATTAAATGCACTGCAAGAAAGCAGCACACACAGAATTTTTATTATCTTAAGAACATCCCAAAGCAGGCCCGGGAGGCTTGTTGCAGTCACAACCCCCAGCAGGGAGTTCGGGGAACTTCCAGCAGGGCACCAAGCCCCCAGCCCAGCTCAGCACACGAGGGGTGTGCAAACCAGAAGCCCTAAGGGCTTTTGCTCACCCCCCTCTGCAAGCACCAAAGCTTCCCTTGAGCTTTTCCTTAAGCTCTTCCTCGTCCTCATCATGAGAGGCTCCCAGGAGGAGTGGAAGGAGCCAGCATCTGCAGGAGACGGGCACGATTCCCCACATCCCCCCCCCCCCGAAACCAAAGAAAACCAAATCCTACTCACGGGGGACGGAGGTGGCCATCAGAGCCCCAACCCAGCGGTCTCTGTGCTTCTTTCTCTGGTTGATGTACTGCAAAATACTGAAGAGAAGCCTGTCGTTATAACGCTGCTGTCACCGCGAGGTTCCTGCGCAGCCCGGAGCTTGCTCTCGCAGTGATGCTCAGGGCACCCTGCACCCGTGTCAGCCTCCCAGGAGCAGCAGCAACAACAACAAAAAAAAGAAACTCAGCCTTCTGGTCAGCTCCCAGCTTGGCAAAGTGCCTGCTCTGTTATTTCAGCAGATAAAAGGGCAGGTCAGATCGGGGCGCTGGCTCCGAGCCCTGCGGAGTCCAGGTCAGAGTCCTGCCTCCTGGCTGGGGCTGACCCGAGATCGCTGGGGAAGGGGGAACCATCCCCGTAGGCCGGGTCAGGGAGGTTGAAGGATAGGGTTTGTATCCTCCCTACATCAGGCGGAAGCCCCGGCTCCCAGATAAATGCCACGGGGTTGTTACAGGAGGGGAGCGGCTCCATCCAGGCAGCGCAGCACGGCTGTGAGCGAGCACCAACGGGTTACTTAGAGAATCCTACAATTATTAAGGTTGGAAAAGCCCTCCAAGACCATCTGGCCCAACCAGCCCCTACCACCAATGTCACCACCAAACCGTGTCCCCAGGCACCACGTCCAACCTCTCCTTGAGCACCTCCAGGGACGGTGACTCCACCACCTCCCTGGGCAACCCGTCCCAATGCCTGCCTGCTCTTTCTGAGCAGAAATGTCCCCTCATTTCCCACCTGAACCTCCCCTAGCACAACTTGAGGCCATCCCTCTGCTCCTATCACTAGTTACCTGTGAGAAGAGGCCGACCCCCAGCTCCCCACCCCTTCCTTTCAGGTAGTTGCAGAGAGCAATGAGGTCTCCTTGAGCCTCCTCTTCCCCAGACCAAACACCCCCAGTTCCCTCAGCCGCTCCTCACAGGACTTGTGCTCCAGGCCCTTCACCAGCTTCGTAGCCCTGCTCTGGACACGCTCCAGGGCCTCGATGTCCTTCTGGTACTGAGGGGCCCAAAGCTGAACACAGCGTTTGAGGTGCAGCCTCACCAGAGCAGAGCACGGGGGGACGATCACCTCCCTGCTCCTGCTGGCCACGCTATTCCTGATACAAGCCAGGATGCCACTGGCCTTCTTGGCCACCTGGGCACACTGCTGGCTCGTGTTCAGGCAAGCATCCACCAGCACCCCCGAGCCTCCATAAAACCCTCGTTGCCCCGCCACACGACGTGTCACGCCCCCGTCCCATCCCCAGCTGCTCCTCCATCACGCCCCACATCTTTTTTGGGGTTCAGTGACCCCAAAGCCCAAGAAAAGCACCTGGAGGCTCCGAGCATCCCGTGCCCAGACCTCCGACAAGCTCCGAGGCACGCTGCTGGCGTCGAACCGAAAATCTCCCGCGGCATTCCCAGCTCACCTGTCAACCACGAGATGGCCGTCGTTGGTCCTCACCGCCGTCCACATGTCCCAGTACTCCGCTTGCGAGGGCTGCGTGTAGGGCCCGAAGACGGCCCCGAGCCTGAGGAGGGTCCGGGGCAGGAGGGCAGCAGTCCCGTTAGCGTGCAGCTCGGGCATGAACCCAAGGCAGAGACAAGAGACGTGCCGAGCGCTCCCAACCCTCCGTCGTGAAACCCTTGGGAGATGCAAGTCATCCCCCAAAGGCACCCCAAAGGCATCAAAGAGGGGTCGTAACAGCTGGTGAAGGTATTTATTTGGTCGTGTATTGTATGTAGAATGGTTTAGGGTTTTTGTTGCCCCCGTAGCATGTAGCACTTGTGGGAGTGAAGGACTCCAGGGCACGGAGGAAAGCCATGTGGTTTATTATTAAATGCTCTGCCAACCCAACGGAACAGCTCGCGGGACCAAGGTCACTCAGATTTGGGGCAAATCTCTACTGGGACGGAGCCCGGGGATCCCTCCCCTGCCAAATTCCTCAAATTCCTGCCTTCAACCCCCTCCCTGCCCATCCCACCCCCCTGCGGGAAGCACGGCGCCCCAGCTCACCCTCTGGAGAAGAAGAAGAAATTCATCAGCCGCGTGATGACGAGGGACAGCAGGCCCCCGTCCTTGAGGACCTGGGGCAGAAGGAGAAAGCAGGTGGGCATCACTCTCGGCGTCAGCCAGGAGGACGAATCCTGCCCCTCCGGAGTGCTTTTTCCCCCCCGGGGACAGCTGCTCACCTTCTGGATGAGCCGGGGGCGGTGAGTCTCGGGGAAAATGCCTGGAAATATTGGGGAGAACAGAGCTGTGAGGGCTCAGTCCCTCCTCTTCTTTTCCCCCTCAGCAATCTCGGTGAAAACACAGGTATATACACACCTGGAATCAACCTGGCTCAGTTCAATCCTTAATTAATTCCCCGTGTCGGAATTAGCTGCAGCATTAGGGAAGGAGGGCAGGCACGTAACCCCCCCAGAGCCTGGCTGACGGGGTCCAAGCCCCCAGGACCATCCGTGTCACCTCTCTCCGAACGATGCCACCCGGGCAAGCCTTACCTCCGTTGGATAAGCAGAGGCTCTTGATCAAGATGCTCCCAGTTCTGTTGTGCTCGTACCTGGGGACAGAGGAGGAGGAGGAGGTGACGCGTGGCTACAACCCCTCCTGGCAGGCCCAGGTAGCGGTGTCACACCATGCCCGCTCTCCCGCCGTCCCCAGCTCGATACGAAGGAGTTTGGGAAGGGATTTAAACACCCCAGAGGTTGGGATCGGATGGACGGGATCCTCAGATCACCCACCCTGGACATGCGTCGGGATGAGGCCCAACAAACCCCCCCAGGCCTTCGTTTCAGCTGCAGGAGGAGAGGCACCAAGTCCTGGCACCCCTGACGGGAACGGGCTGCTTGGGGACACCGTGGGCTCCCTGGGGACACCGCGGGCTGCCTGGGGACACCGCGGGCCGCAGTGACCTGTGGAGCAGCTCCTGGGCGACCGTATCGCCGTAATCGTGGGACAGGAGGTTGATCCTCCGGCGGTGGAGGCCGAGGTGCCGCACCAGCCCCTCGACGATGCTCGCTTGCTCGAAGATGGAGTAGCGGTGGGGCCGCTGCCAAGCAAAGAGGGGCCGCCGTGAGGGCCTGGCCCCTAAAAAAAAAAAAAAAAAAAAAAAACACACAAAAAAAACCCCACAACCCCAAATCCTCCAAAATCAAGCCCCCTGGGGCTCAGGACAGCGGTTTGTGATCTGTCCCACAGCAGTCGGGGCGTGTGGGCCAGCAGATCCCCAGAGGGGCCCAGGCATGCTTTGGAGGCACCTCAAAGCCAAGAGGCTGGGGGGGGACGGGAACCTCCTCGACCCCCTCCTGCCCTTAAAACATCCCGCTGTTTTTTAGGAGGGGATTTGGGATGTGAAGAGAAATAAGCTCCTCCTTGCCCTGATACTCACGGGCTTGTCGCTGAAGCCGAACCCGACGAAATCCAGGGCGACCACCCGGCGGAAGCGCTGCGTCAGCCCCTCCCAGACCTGCGGGGAGGAGAAAAACGCCCCCAAAACGCAAAGTTCACCCCGAAAGTTCTGCCGCAGAGGGAGGAGGCCCGCGTCCCCGAGCCCCTCTCACCTTGCTCCAGTCGTAGCTGGAGGTGGGGAAGCCGTGCAGGAGGACGACCACGTCGGAGCTGCCCACGGCGCCGGCTGAATCTGAGGGGGAAATAGGGGCGCGGGGCACAGCACCCACCCCCCAAAAAAAAGAGGTTTTTAGCCCAAATATCTCCCGTTCTCCCCCAAAAGGGGCCGTGGGGAGGGGTGGGCACCTCTGTAGAAGATGCTGCGGTCCTTGTAGGTGAAGAAGGCCCCGGAGGAGCGCCAGGAGAGCAGCGCGGGGGAGAGCCGGGGGGGCGGGAGGTGCAGGTAGACGGCCAGGAGGGGGACGCCGAGCAGCCCCAGCTGCACCCACCACTCCTTCATCCTGCGGGGGGGCGGCGTGTGGGCCCTCACCCCATAACCTCCTCACCCCGTAACCCCCGCCCCCAAAAGCCCTCTGACCCCCCCACGGCCCCATAGCAGCCCCCTAATCCGCCCCCATGTCCCCCACCCGCCATGTCCCCATGGCCACCCCCATCCCCATAAGCCACCCCCCAACCCAACAACCCCCCCCCCCTTGGCCCCCATAACCCTCCCCATGTCCCCGTAACCCCCCCCCCTCCATTCCCATAACCCAATCCCCCGTCCCTACAACCCCCATAGCCCTCCCCACGTCCCCATGAGCACCCTGTGTCCCTACAACACCCCCGTCCCCATGCGCCCATGTCCCCATAGTCCCACATGCCCCCATAACCCCCCCAACCACCATCCCCCCATAACTCCCCTATACCCCCATTACCCCCCATGCCCCTATACCCATGTCCCCATAACCCCCCCAACCCCCAATACCCCCATAATCTCCCCCATACCATGTCCCCATAGCACCCCCCATGTTCCCATAACCCCCCCATACCCTCCTTACCCCTCATGTCCCCATAACCCCCCCATATCCCCATAACTCTCCCCATATCTCCCCATAACCCCCCCAAACCTCCATACCCCCATTACCCCCCATGCCCCCATACCCTCCCACGTCCCTATAGCCACCCTATACCCTATTACCCCCCAAGTCCCCATTACCCCCCCAAGTCCCCATTACCCCCCCCACCCCCCATGTCCCCAGACCTTCATAACCCCCCCATGTCC
>CM021697.1:1112778-1151510 GCA_011074415.1 Stictonetta naevosa | reverse complement strand
CCCCCCCCCCCCCCCAGCGCGGCCCCACCTGGAGGCCGGAGGCAGCCCAAGCCCCGCCCCATCAAGCCCCGCCCCCATCTAACCCAAGTCCCGCCCCCACCCCGCCCACCGCCCCGCCCCGCCCCGGGTCTCCCCTTCCCGCCACGCCCCCTCTGAGCGGCGCCAAGCCCCACCCACTGCCACCGGGGGGCGTGGCCTCAGCTCCCCGCCCCCCGCGCATGCGTCCTTCCCCCCCGCGCAAACCCCGCCCCTTTCTGTCCCTGCGCGTGCCGCCGCGGCGTCTTCCCCGTTGCCTGGCAACGGTTGAGCGGTGTCAAGGCCCGAACGGCGGCTTCCGATTGGCCGCAGGGGGAGGCGGGCGGCCAATCGGGGCGGGGGTTGTTGTGGGGTCGGTTTGGACGGGAGGGAGAGGAGAGGAGCGGCGGCAAGATGTCGGGCAGGAGGAGCGGCGGGCAGCCGGAGGTGGGCTCGGGCCGGGGCCTTCCTCCCTTCTTCATCCTCCTCGTCCTCCTCCCATGAAGCGGGGGAACTCGGCTGGGGCTCGTTGGGGGGGGTTCCGGGGGAGCGGGGCCGGGTTTGGGGGCAGAAATTCAGTTTTGGGGGCTGTGACGGCCCCAGGGGCTCGGTACGCTGTGTGGTGAGGGGCTGGGGATCCGAGTCGGGCCTTGCCCGGGCTCTGGGCTCCTGTCCGGGAGGGTGGTTGCGTTCTCGTTCCCCCCGCTGTCTTTTGGAGCTCTTAAAATGGTCTTGGAGCTCCTAAAATTGCCTTTTCTGTCGGTTTTTTAAAGGCTTTCAGCCTTCCTAGCAGATGTGTGGCTGTGTATTGACACCCCCGTCTCTTTTTCCCTTTTAAAACAGTATTTAACCAGGCGAATCCCTCAGAACCCCAGGTACCAGCACATAAAAACCCGCCTCGATACCGGTAAGTGGAAATGGGGGGTAAAAACACGAGGCACAGGTGTAAGAGAGCACAAATAACTACAATGCTGGCCGTGTTTTGCCCCAAACGGGCCGTGTTTTGCCCCAAACGGGCCGTGTTTTGCCCCGCACACGTGGGTCAGAACTCTCATTACCATTGTTGCGTCTTCCCTTATTATTTACGTCAGGTTCTAATGTGACAGTTTCTGTATGTGAGCTTTTCTTATGTTAACTAATAACTTAACAAAGGCATCAATCAAAATAATTACTTGGAGGGTTTGTTTTGAGCTTTTTTTTTTTTTTTACTGTTAAAGTGATCGAATTGTACCCAATTTGCCTGTAGTACCCAAACAGATGTTGGGAAGGGGCAGCATGGCCACATTTGCACTCAAAGCGTCGTGTCGGAGGCAGGATTTGGGTACCAAGGTCCTGATTTCGGTCCCCTCAGACAGAGGATAGTAATTTCAGACTCCGTTAACATATGGAGGCTTTGACCTACGGAGCACCGTGCGCCCCCAGAGAGAGTTGGCAGCTGTGTCCAGCAAGCCCTAGGCTTGATGTGGCTTTTTAACGTGGCTGTCCTTGTGAGAGAAAAGCACTGAGAGGAAAATCCTGGTGCTTTGGGTTTATGGCTGCCTCGTCTTGTGGTGGAGAAGGGTCTGAACTGAACTATTTTATTCTCCCCTTCTTTCAAAACCAAAATGCTTAAGCCTTAGTAGCTTGAGAAAACCGCTAATAAGTTGTAACTGCTTTTTGTTACAGGGTGCAGCTTAACGAAATACATTGAGAAGTTGGAGGAGATCAAAAGAAGTGAGTATCTCCAGTAGTTTTTTCTCTCTCTCTTCTTGGTAGGACATTACAGATATAACTAAAGGTAGGACACAGACAGATCTGAGAGATTTTGTGAAAAACTTGTGCAGGTTAAGTTAGTGAATGGGAACCAGGCAGGAAGAAGTTCTCTGGATTAAGCAAACTAGACTAGAATCATGTGGGAATACTCCGACTGCACTTCTGAGGCTTTATTTCAGTTTTCAGTAACAGTACAGCTGAACTTGGGGTCTCTTTTTCATATGATTTTAGATTTCTGTCAGGATATTGCAAAACAGGAGATAGACAAGCTCCTTCCTCTGTCCCTCATCAGTTTTTACCATCAACACCGAGCTTTCGAAGGCTTTAGGTTGTTCAGGCTATTGAAAACCCATCTGACTTCTATTTGTGGCTGTATTCCTACCGAAAGTAAGCTTTTAAAAATGTTTCACTGCTTTATTTTCACCTAGTGTCAGGATTATTTTCACATCGAGAGCCAGAAAGCTATTGAACCCACATGGTGCATTTATTGACGTGAAAGAAAACACCCCGTAATTAACGGGAATTAGGATTTTGAATGCTCGCTTTTGGTTCCTAGACCCACTTATGGGGTTCGGGTTGAAAGGGAGGTCACTGATCCGTCACAGGACGTGTTTGTGCCGGGCTTCCTGCAGAATGGCCCTTTGTTGCTGTTTGCTTCTGGGAAAGTCAGCAGAGAAATGCCCTCCTTTTCCAAAATCTGGCTAAGGTTTCAGTGCTCAACGCCGGATCGCCATCGCTCTCTATCTGCGCTGAAAATCTTGTTGCGTCGCTGTTGTTGGTCTTAAATCTCCCCTGCGAATCTGATTTCATCTCGTGTAGAGATCTTTTGTTTCAGCGGGGTTCTGGAGCCCAGCAGAAGTTTTCTCATTATGTTGGCGCTGAATGGGCACCTTGTGTTCCCAGGCGATTTAGGAACTTCTCTCCCTTGATTTCTCATGGATAGATGACACCGTTTGGACTCGGCTTTAGGTACCCAGCACAGTCAGCTCTCTGTTTTGTGGGTAACGTGAGAGAGAGAACTTATACCGTGAGCCTGCCATGGAATCAAAAATGATAAGGCAGCTGGAACCCCGATTATTTGTCCTTTGGAGGGCTGGCTTGAGAGGCACCAAGTCTCTTCCCTTTCTGTGGCGTTGCTGAAGCGCAGAGAAGAACTTTTCTGAATATACAACAGAGTCGTCGCAGCTTGAGACTCATTCTCTGGAGCAAAATGTCAGAAAATCCAAATGGACATCCCAGGACAGCACCAGGTACCTGGCCTTGCTTGGAAGCAGCACTGCTGAACCCTCTGCTCGCAGCTCCGAGCATTCAAGTGGGTTTGCTCCAGGTCGGGCTTAGGAATAGCAGCTTTTTTTCCATGTAGAACTGATTTTGGGTGCTAAAGGTAAGGTCGTAAAGGCTTATTCTGGGATAAATAACCCTTGCCTGTGGTTGCAGGAACCATCCAGTCTGCACAGCTGTCACAGTGATGGGGCTGGGACAGTGCTGCTGCTTTGTCAGTGTTTATATACATCAGTATTTCATAAGCTTTGCTTTTATTTTTCCCTCTAAATTAAAATTTCTTGCTCTCCACAAGAGTCAAGCTCTTTTTGCCTGCGGATGGGGATTTTGAATCATTTGGGCTACGCGTGGGTTTTGTGTTGGGCAGCTGAAATGATAATTGTTGTTGTTTCTGAGTTACAGAGGGAATTTCTAACACCCTGAGCTTGAGGCTTGAGACCAAGCAGTTCTGCAGGGACCAAGAGGATCATTTGGAAGCTATTTGATGTTCTGAAACCTCATTTTGTACTTCAGACCCATGGTTTGAAGTGGACACCATACCCTGGCTTGGTTTGGATGGACACTGTTTTTTCTGAGACAAATTTAGTAGCACATCCAGTTCTTCGTAGCCTAACAATGATATAGGGCAGGGTGCTGAATTTGGGAACTCTGCTTGCTCTGAATGCTGAAAATTCATTGGCTTGCTTCTGCAGGAAGTGTATTTAAGAGATGGGAACTAAAAAACTAGAGACTAAAGCTCACGATATCTTAGTGCCTGCCCTGTTATCGTAGCGTGCCTCTCGACTGTGCGCAGGGAGAATCCTCTCCGAGCAGAATTTCTTTCAGGATGCTCACGGTCCCCTTGTACCGGGAAGAGATTCCAGCCTCCAGTGTCCACTTGGCTTCTTCTCTATAAAGATGTCATCTTGAGGGTTTCCCTAAGCCAATTTTGGGGCTGCTGCTTGTGTGGCAATTACAGGGGTATGGATGGGAGCCTCTCCCCCTCCCCACCATCTTCTTAAGCCATGGAGAATTCAGCAGATGGCAGGGTTCAGAGCTGCTTAACTGGCTGGATTTGGTAAGTTCCTGGGCTGCGTTATTAGCCCTCTTAGCTGAACAGCTGGGGAGAGAGCAGTTCGGAATGTCCTCCAGCAGTTATTTAAGATATTAGAAAAACACAAAGGATTTTTATTTAAAAAATAAAAACCTGTGACTTGAGGGGCAGAGCCTGGTAAGCGAGGAGGGGAGGAAAGGAGGAGCAATTTTGTGGGTTTTAGGGAGCTTAGGTTGACTGGAGCTTGGCTTTCTGGGGTTAAAGAGCTGCACGCAGAACTTTGTTACTGCTTCCATGCCTGGCACTGAAGGAATCTTGTTCATCTTCTTTGCCTTTCCCTGCCAGTACAGGACAGGTTTCTATTTTTATTTTCCTTCTTATGCCCCCTTACTGTCTTCCCTTTAGCTGTGAACTTCCCCAGGGATGGGCCTTCCGTTACCTCCCAGGGGAGGCTCTTTCATACCAAGATGTTCCTGCTGATGCTTTCCTTAGCTTCCCTCTCTCCTAATCACCCACCCTTTTGTTGCACACCTGAAGGCTCCTCTCCTCCTGGTGCTTCCATCCTTGTCATCGCTTTCCTAGCGCTATTAATCATTGCTCTGGTTGTTTGCAAGTTGTTCCAACAGGCCGCTTGGTTTGCAGGCTTAAGAAAACAAAGACACTTCCTTAGGAATCTGTGTTAACAAATCATAGGAATTGGAATTTGATTGTCAGGTAAAACAAGAAAACCTGGACCATGATTTGCACGAAGATTAAACATACACCTGTAATACTAGAGCTTAGTAGTTTGAAAAGCTTAGGCTGAGGTATAGCCGCGCTCTGATTCTGCTGAAATGTATACAATTAAAAGTTCAGGTAAATTCAGTCTTTTGATATGAGCTTGCAGTCATAGCAGGCTTCAAAGAACAGCAGAGGTGATAAATTCATGAAGCTGCTTCCTTCCCTCAGTGAGAACAGAAAGCCCAAAATAAGAGGTTAGAGTGTAAAAGCAACTAAATCTGCCTTCTCTGTTTTAATCGCACCTGGATGTGGTCTCTCTCTGGCAGGGGTTTTCACAAGGCCTTTAGGTTTGCTGCTCTGATCCTTCAGAGCAAGCTTACTGCCCCAAAATCTTACACTTCAGGGGTCTACAAAAATAGCCAAGACCAAGCCTGTCACCTGGTGCCTGCAAAAGCTGACAACTGCTTCAAAATGGTTATCGTTCTGTTTTGTTTTGCAAGATTACAGATACAAGAAGGACGAACTGTTTAAAAGATTGAAAGTGACTACTTTTGCCCAGTTGGTACGTACAGCTCTCCTCTCTGCTGAAATCTATCTCTTGTGCTTGCTTTACTTAAAGCCTTCTATGTAGTTGCGTAGGTTTTTACAATATATAATTCTTTTGTAATTGAATTCTCCTGCAGCTTCTTATTTTCCTACTTCCTGCCCTTGTAGATTTCCCTTAATAAAAGCAAACTCTTCAGGCCAAAGTTTTCAGAGCAGCCAAACTCCTGTAATGGCAAATTGAGGGCTGCAATAACTCTGGTTTTGAAATCTGTTCCCTATTTGTTTTCTTGTTTGTTTTTTTTTTCCATTCACTTAAGAGGATCTCCAGGCCTCTTACAGAAGAAAAGGACCACATAAAGTAGTACTCAAATCTGATTTCATTGAGCCTTGGGTCAAGTAGCCACAGCCTGAAGCCCTCCCTAACTGCAGTTGTATCTGCAGAATATGGAAGCTTGAGACTTCAAGGCTTTCTGTGTATTTTTTAATGAATCAAAATATTTGATTGAAAAATCTCATCAGCAAATAGAGCCAAGTGTTTCTTACGTTGGTGCAAGAAAACCAGTAAAACAAGTATAAGACGAGCTTTCTTCTGAGAAAAGGAAAGGGAAGGTTAAGCTTGCAAATACTGAAGGAGCAGATTTCTGCAGGATTGTATCTTCGGTTACACTGGATTGTCACAACCAAAACTGACTCCCACTGTCGTCAGGAACTGATTTATTATGTGAATGTTGTAGGTCTGCTGTCACGGGCCACTTACACCAGCTGTTTGAGGTTTTCTCCAGGATATATATTTGGAAATATTTCAGTTGCTGCCGGTGACTGAACTTCATAAATGTCAGAAAACATCTGACATAGCTGATACTGCCAGCACGGCCTATCCGGCTTTTCTTTGTCCTACGGTTGAGTGTTCTTGCTTTTTGGTATAACTTCCATTTAATAAAAAGGCAGAGCTGCAGTGCAGACCTCAAATACCCAACTGTGATTGACCTCGAAGTCCAGCAGCAGGTACACTGAGTTAAAGGCGTTTTGGCTGGAGGATTATTTTTCCTTAAGATGATCCCTGCTGTCTTTCAGCGACACCAGTGTGTGTGCGTATCGAGGCATTGTTGCTTGTTTTTGTTTCCTGCAGGTCATCCAGGTTGCTTCTCTATCTGATGAAACCTTAGGAGTGACGAATGAGGAGATCCACAAGGTGGAAGGTAATGACATTTATTGTAAGCACAAAGAGAGAGAGCTGTAGATCACTGTCATATGCTGAACTGTGCCCTGACAGACATAGCTGACTATCCAGCAAGTCTTTTAATCAAGGAGAGAAATGGCATCATCTATGGCCTGCAGCTGTTTGCAGGCTTGCAAATAGGAAAGACCTCATGCTGCACTTTTTACATTTCTATTGAATGCTTAAAAGTGAGATCTTGAGCTCTTAAAAATCGCATGGTTCTTTATTTTTTCCTATGGGGCTCTCAGTAAGTCATTTTAATAAGAGGATGAAGATAAGGCTGTCTTTGAGATGCACTTTGAGACTAAAAATAGAAACCTGGCTTAAAACCTGCTTGTTTCCTGCAGCGTTTTAACTCTTCATGCCACGTTCTTTTCCCAGATGGTGCTTCTGATGCAGATGCTGAACTCACGGCAGGGACAAACGGGAAAGGAAGCCCCAGTGGGACACCACCCAGTCCAGTCCTGTTCATAAACAGCACAGGAGCTGGGGAATCGTACCGGTCCACACTGCAGAGGTACCTGATGATAACACACAACATTGTCTTGGCAGATAACTGGTTTTACCCAGCTGGTTATTTTAAATTGCTATTAGTGGCTTTATATTGTGTTTTTTTTTTTTTTCTCATGAAAGCCTGTTTTTGCAAGTCTGAGGATGGAACAGTTGTTGGCAGATTTTCCTGTCTGACTGAGTTTGAGGTTGTAACCCAACACTGTTACCACTTGATGATCGTCTGAATGGCTGACAAAGAAATGTGTTTGTGAGATTCAGTCGAGTTCCCTGGGCTCAAGGATTCATGTCATAAACTGCTCTGATAAACCCAGAAATCTGTCTTCCCAATGAGCTTAATGGGTTGTCCCGAGACTTAGAGAAAGAATTTCCAAACCCAATGCATCCCTTGTCAAGGAAGAATTTTTCTCCCTCACCTCAAAGAAAATTTCGTAGTCACTTAGGGCACAAGTAAAACACGTGGACTTGACTGATTTGGAAGAGTATGAAGTGTTCATGGAGTGATGCTGTACTGTTTCATTTTATACAGATAAAAATGAAATCAGTCTCTTACAATGTACTGGCAAACCTGAAATAGATTCTCTCCATTTCTATGTGGTGTCCTGCTGTATTGGAACATAAACATAAGAGAAGTTGATCCAAAAGCGCTTTGGTTAAGAGGTACAGAAGCGTTCAGAGGGAGGCTTGCAGCATAACGCCTTTCCTTTTGCAGTGTGATAAGTGGTGTTGGTGAGCTGGATATAGAAAAGGACGCTCCAAAGAAAGCAGACGCTGAGGCTAAAGACATGCCTTATCCCGACTGCCCCTTCCTGCTTCTGGACGTACGAGACCGAGATGCTTATGAGCAATGTCACATTGTTGGAGGTGAGGAGCCGGAGTCCCACCCCAACCTGGTGTCAGCTGGGGTCACACGCAGCTCTGCGTGTCGTGCTGGCAGGCTTCATATTTCCCCCCCAAGCTGGACACCACTTGGATGCAGAATGCTCTCTGCACTCATCCAGCATGCCCATCCTTACTGGAAAAGGATGAGGGCACCAAGCTGCTGTTAATCCCTTAGTCAGTGGGTTTCCAAATCTGTTGTACTCTTACAAGCCCCTGTCAGTTGTATTCCAGGTTGTGAGGGTTGGCGTTCAGTAACTGTATCACTTCTCTTTTTTTTCTTCCTCTGCAGCTTATTCATATCCTATTGCAACGCTGTCTAGAACCATGAACCCGTATACAAATAGTATTTTGGAATACGTATCCTTTACTTATAAAGTGCTGGAATCAAACAAAAAATGACGAATAAAATTGGGGGCCTGTTGGTTAGGGCTTTCACAAACAGTTACAGCTGTAGCAGTTGTTGTAACCAGGACAGAGTTTAACCATGAAAATCCTGGGATTCCAAGGAGAGTGGGAGGGGAGGTTCTTTCTGTTAGCTGTGATTACCTGGTGGGGCTCTGCTGCAGCCATCAGACGCTGGATTTGAGTTCCTCACAGCTCTAACGCCTCCGGGTGCCAGTGGGAGCTGCCTGAATTTTTTTGGCACGTTGTGAGATTGGCTGTGGCTGCTGGAAGGCAGTTCTGTTCTACTTGGCGCCTGTTCCACGCTGTTGCTGGCGTGCTTGGCTTCTTGAGGGAGGCACTGATCAAATCCTCTGGCTTCCTCTCAGCACCTTGACGGGGATTGGCTTTTCTCTGGAGGGCACAAAGAGGATTATTAGCTACGATTAGGCTGATAACTTCCCCAGTTGGAAGCTTGTGAGGGCTGCAGGGGAAATTTTTCAACAAATTGCCTCTTGCTGTTGCCTGTTACTAACCAGTCTTCAAATCAGCACTGAAACATGTTCAAAGGGCTGCACTGCGCTGGGGATCAGGCTGTGTCCTTCCAGTCTTTTGGCAACCTTCAGCTACTGAGGATCAGTTTTAAAACACAGGTGAAGGGGATGCATTCCTACCTCATACTTGCAAATCAAAAAGGGAATCTCCTTGCCTCCATCCCCACTTGGTTGTCGTCTTTCTGAAATTCACTGACAGTCACCCTGAGTTTACAAACGAATCCTTAGCTCCTCTGCCTCTCAGAAAAATGCCCATGGAAAAATCATAATTTTGTATGACGACGACGAGAGGCTGGCCAGCCAGGCTGCCACGACCATGTGTGAGAGGGGTTTTGAGAACTTGTTCATGTTATCCGGAGGTAAGGGGCAACGGGTGGGATTTGGGGTGAGCGGGCTGAGTACGAAAGCAAGGGTTTTGTGAGCTGGAGGGTGGGAATGGATGGGTGGTCACCCATTGCTGGTAAAATCTCAAATCTCTGATCCCATCTTAGCTGGTGGTCACCGCTAATAAGCGATCTGTCCGTCTGCAGGCCTGAAAGTCCTTGCACAGAAGATCCCAGAAGGACTCGTCACCGGCTCGTTCCCCCCATCCTGCCAGGGGGCAGCTCCCCCTGGATCCGCCCGAAAAAAGGCCGCTCCCAAAGCGCCACCCACACGTGCCGAGAATAAATGGAGATTTTCTGCAGAAGATCTACAAAAGATTAAGTACTACCTAGAAGAGGAGCATATTCCTTCAGATACTGCAAGTAGGACTCCGGGATGAATGCTGCAACTGCTTCTTGTAGCCCTTGAGCCTGCCCTGCAGCAGTTCCTTGCTTTGCTATATTCTTTCCATGAGGTAGCTGGGAGAAGGAGAGGGTTTTTTTTTTCCAAACTGAGAAAGAACTACACCGTGCTGATCCCAAAGCTAAATCTTCTGTAGCATTATGACAAAATCCTGGTTCTGTGAGGCAGGCAGGCTTCATGCTGCCTATGATGCTTGAATGCCTTTAGGTTTTCCTGGCCATTAGTAGGTTTGGCAAGTTCTTAGCCCTTTTGTTCCTGCACAGCTAGATTGAGACTGGCCCGAAACCCCCAGTGGATTTTTGAAAGGTCTGTGTGTTTAGAGGAAGCGCCGAACAGCCAGCGAGGGGCAGCAGATCATCTTGTGTTGCCATTCTCCATCACACACACCCCTTCACCTGGATTTCTGATCTTTTTTTTTTTGCAGACCGTCTTAGCCGTGGCTCTTCAGGGCGCGATTCCAAGGCAACGACTGTGAGGAGCAGCCCCAGCCTTCCCACCGCTGCTGCCAACGTGGGGTCCCTCACCGCCCGCTCTCTCAGCAGGAGCAGCCTCCAGAACAGGCCGTGGAAATAAGCAGCGGCGTCTCCTTCCACTGAATAAACGAATGTCCAGGTTCTGGGAACCCTGAGCAGTGCAGCCCGTTTGTCGTTTTAGGAATCCACGGGGAAAAGCAGCGGTGGTTTATAAAAGGCAGCTCGGGTAAGGCAGGGGGAGCTGGAAGGGCTGAGGTTTTATAGAAGCAGCGACGTTGGCAAGGCTGACCTTTAGGTGCAGTGGCAGGACAGGACTGGCGTAACTGATTTTGTAGGGGAGGGAATTTAAACTGGTAGTGAAGCCTGCGACCAGCAGGAACGGTGCTGTGAAATTTGTAGCTCAGACTAGAGAATTTGTGTCTGTAACATGCTCCCTCCGTGCCGTGCCCAGAACTGCAGGTTGTGCTAGCAGGAGAACACGTGAAGGTCAGCGGGCCAGAAAAGCATCTGTGAGCCAAAACCTTGGTGTTTTTTAGCAGAGATGCAAATTGCCAAAATAGTGGAGAGAGGATTCCTTAACTTTTTTTAAAAAGTAAATGTTTATGAACAGCAGTATTTGTAATAAAGCTGGTTTTGGAAATAATGCCCAGCATGGCGCAGTAACGCAACGGTTGTCTTGACTTGTGGGCAATTTGTGAACTAGTTCCGTATTTCTGCAGGTGAGTTGGAGGGGAAAACAACTGATTCTTCTCCCTTCTTGTCGGTACCGTTTGACTTCTAACTGTGCTTTTTCTGCTTTGTTCTTTGTGGTTATGGATGTTCTTTGTGGTTATGGAGAATGCTCCTGTGCTGTGTTTTGGGCTCGAAATAAGATGAGAGAGTAAGGCTGTGGTGAACTGAGTGGGATTTTTAGCTGGCTCTTACAGCGAGATCAGCTGCCATGCCCCTCTTCCAGATGTGCAAGCAGAGTCGTGTCCCTGGTTCAGCTGCACACCAGTGCTTTCTCCATTTTCCTACTTGGAGTAGCTTCTTTAAGGTTAGGGTGGCTGAAGGGAAATTTTCTTTTGCCCTCTCACTGGGTCCCTACAGCCTAGAAGGGAGACACATCAGGTAACCGAACAGGGCGTGAAGATTTTGTGGAAAACCAGTGTCACAGCTTTCATCGGATTGGTGCTTTCATCATACCAGCATTGCCTGGGTGACCTAGAAATCATCTGAAACTCAGTGAAAAAAATGATGAAGGGTGCGGAGAAAGCAGAACCAAGGTTACCTGCGTTTGTAGATGGTTGTGGAGAGATCCTGCTCCTCTCGGCTCCTCTTGCCTTCACTTAGAGTGTTGCTCAGCTTTATCTGGCTTTGGCTTCTTGGTCTTGTGTCTTACTGTGTGTTTTTTTTTTTCCCTTCTGACATAGGCAAATGATCTTTTAACAGACCCCTAAATTCACTCCTGGTGCAGGTCATAGGGGAAACTTAAGGTGAAAGGGCAAGGTGAGAGAAACCACAAGTGACTCCCAGTTTATCAGTTTAAGACTCAGCATCCCCGAGGACACTTATCACAACCTCTCTCTGTACCTCTGCTACAGGAGTGAGCTTTGCCTTCTGTACCCGTGACCCCTTGGAATGAGTAGGATAATCCTTGTGAAAGCAAGGAAGAGGTTGTGTAATGAGCTGCTTTTCTGCCTCTGGACTACTCTTTTCAGATTCTTTCACTCTTAGTGACAAATACTGGTAGCAGAACCACAGAATTTAGCTCTGCGTTTCTCCGTAAGTCTTAAACCAGAGAAGTGCTCACACAGGTGAGATTCCTGTGCCGGGGACTGGCAGGCTCATTCTGATGAGAGCTGTAAGCTCAGACCTCTCCAGAGAATTGCAAAGTGACCAGCACAAACCTCCCACGCTGTGTAGGGATGCCCTGAGGGGTAGAAAAAGGGGAAAAAGGAAGGGCAGAGCCATGTTAAAAATATCCTGAAGGACTATGCATACTTCAGAGTCGAATGCCTGTGTTTTCAAATATGGATCGATTATTTTTATGTGTAACAAAAGCTGATTGCGGTGAGGTATCTTAAAGCCCTCAGCTTCCCAGAGAACCCTTGAATGGTTAAAGTTGTGCAAAGCAGCTTTAAGCTGGACAAGCTGCCCTTCCAACCCATCCACATAGGATCACCTCGTGTCTTGCATTTCCACAGGGATGTTTGTACTTAGTGCTGCAAGAGGCAGGCTGGTCAAGTGTAAACACCCAAATAAAATAATTTAAAAAATGGGGTTGTCTGCGTCTTAGTCTTATTTCTTCCTGTCCCTAGGAAGCTGAATGCATCTCACTATTTTATGAACTGCTCTGCTTTCTTGCACTCATGCATAATCATGTTCCTGGAAGACTTGGAGCTGTAGGTGTATCTGTTTTGAACGAAGCAGCCTGTCTTTCCAGGTCAGTCTGGTGGCACTGCAGTGTCACCTCTGGGGAGAGAAGTGTTTGTTTAAAAGGGCTGAGACCAAAGCAGGAGCTGCAGAGACCTTGTCTTTGTCCCCACTTTTCTTCACTCGTCGTCTAGGGGAGAGGACTCACCTCTCAGGGCTTTAGTTACTGGCTGATGGCATTACTGGCTGGATGTCCCCTTAAAGCTTTCAAAAGAGTCTGATATTGAAGCATGGTGGAAATGCCACCTGTAGCTTTGAATGCTGGGGTACGGTGGGGCTTGTACAGCTGCATATTTTGATCTTGATGTCCCAAATCAGCTGCTCCTTTCTGGTCTGGAGGCAGCTCCATGATAATGTCATTGGGGAAAAAAAAAAAAAAAAAAAGCATTGACCTACCAGGCAGCTCCTGCGCAATTCAGCTGGCAGCTTGTCTAGGCTGGTTGATCAGGTAGCCGCGCTTTTCAGGCAAGGTAGCTGAAGGTGAATGCGCAAGAGAGCACTAAGAGTATTTATGTGCTTGAAATGCAGCGACCAGCACAGTGTTCAGGTCCCACCGGTATGGGGGTAGGAGGCATTTCAGCTCCCTGGGCATGCGGAGGTGGTGGTACAGAGGTAAAGAAATACAATTGCATCCAGCTGAAAATGGAGATGAGAGTCAGGGTCATGAGTGTGGCCTTAAATCAAATCCTCCAACCACTGGATAGCAAAATCAGAAGGATCCAAAATCCCTGGCTGCTCAGGACTACATGAAAACCTACTTCTGAAGCAGAGGGGCAAAACTCTCGGAGCTGTTTATGATCCTCCTAATCCAGGGCACCAAAGCAAGAACTGAACGTGCTTTCCTGTCGCCCTACTGTCTTGGTGGATTTGTGTATTTTGGACTTTTGATTTGGTATTGCTTGGAGGGGATGGGTACAGTCAGACTATAGTCTGGGAGTATTAAATGTTTAATAAAAAGTAAATGACATGGTTGAGTTCCTTTTTTTCAGTTCGAAGAGGGTCTGTGGGGGCTGGGCTCACCTCGCACAGGGATCCCAGCAGGTGAGGAGCAGTTCTAACAGTGCTGCAAGTTGGTGGTTGACCACCAAAACACACGGAATAAATCTTGCTAACCTGCCATGGGCACACCCCAGAGCCACCTTGGCCCCTGGGGACGGTGCACACCAGTCCTGCTGGTACAGCTGCAGTATCTGCGGTCTCTGCTTGCCCAGTGTCCAACTGAGCCTCTCACCCTCCATCCTCTGCTCTAGCAGGGGGAAAACAAGCACCTTCCTTTTGCGTCCCACTGCTTTTACGTCCTTAATCCCCCTGTGGGCCTGCTGGGCCAACACGCCCTGTTCATCTTGGCCACCCCCAAGAGCACTGAAACAACTTTTTGACACGACTGGAAAAAGGGAACCCACAACAAAAGGCGCTTCTCTCCTTCTTTCCAGCAATTTATTGCATTCTTCTCCCCAGCTGAGTCAGCCACCGTTCAGCTCCGGCTCCCGCTAGTAGAGGTGTTCGCGCGTGTGGCGCATGATGACCTTCAGCGCCAGCCACGTCTCCTGGGCCGTCGGCACGATCTGGCTGGAGGGCAGCAGGAACCCGTAGCGCCCCGTGTCCCGCAGCTCGAAGGTGAAGGAGTACTTAATGCCCTGATTGTACGTCCAGTCGATGGTTCCTCCGCTCGCTTGATCTTCGGGGGTGGGGGGAAACAGCAAAAACGGTCACTCTGCCTTGTAGGGTTGTGTGGGGAGGTGTCAAGGCGGGCAAGGGGACTTTGGTTTACGTGGGAGCAGAGCAGCCCCGTTACTTACAGATGGTGCTGATGATGCTGCCGTACTTGTACTTGGTGCCGTACAGAGAAGACAGAGCGGCGACAGCCTCCTCAGCCACCTGGTGCTGGGGGGGGGGACACAGAAGGGAGAAAGATGAGGTGGGGAAGGCCCGGGGCAGCCTGCAGAAAGAGGTTTTACACTCGTGCCATGGGCAAAAACAATGCCAGGAAACTAGAGTTTGTTTAGGCTACAGCCTTTGAGCTTTTCCAAACTCCCCAGTCAAATTCCTTTCACAAAGTCTAATAAAACAGGGCTAATAGGGCTACAAAGATGGTGAAGGGCCTGGAGGGGAAGACATACGAGGAGCAGCTGAGGACACCAGGCCTGTTCAGCCTGGAAAAGAGGAGGCTGAGGGGAGGCTTCATGGTGGCCTACAGCTTCCTCACAAGGGGGAGTGGAGGGGCAGGCGCTGATCTGTTCTCTTTAGTGACCAGCGATAGGACCCGAGGAATGGTATCAAGATGCGACAGGGGAGGCTGGACATCAGGATGTGGTTCTTCACCAGGAATGTGGTTGTGCACTGGAACAGGCTCCCTAGGGACGTAGTCACAGCACCAGGCCTGTCAGAGTTTAAGAAGCATTTGGGCTGTGCTCTCAGTCATACGGTCGGAATTTTGGGGCAGACCTGTGTGGTGCTAGGAGCTGGACTCGATGATCCTAGTGGGTCCCTTCCAACTCGGGATATTCTGTGATTCTATGAATAGCCTCAGCTTGGGGGAGGCCCTGGGGGCTGGTAGAGGAGCCAGGGCTTCTTCCTGGCTTGCCAGTGACCACTCTGGGTGCGGGATGGAGGCCCCTCAAAGGAGGAGAGCAGCCTCACGGTGCCCAGGCCCCTGTCAAACCTCCACACCAGTCCCTACCAGTTCCTCCTTGTCAGGCACGGGGGTGGTGGTGTAGCCGTAGGGGTAGAGCAGGAGCTGGGAGTAGCTGTGAATGGAGATGAAAGCCTTGATGTTCCCGTGGTTCTTCACAAAGTTCACGATGGCCTTCACCTCAGGCTCCGAGTCGGCGTAGGGCCCGTGGTACGTCTCCGAGCAGGGGTTGCTGCTGGACCCAGACCCTGTGGAGAAAATGCAGGGCGAGTGTTTGGTGGTTTTGGTGGCACGTGAGTGGCTCGGAGAGTCACAAGAGCAAAGGACCTTTTCCATTTACGAGCCCAAGAGCTTCTCCCACCCCTTGGCTGCTTGCTGGCCAGAGAGGAGCACTCCTAGGGCTCCACCTAGACGTTTGTACGATGGTTCCCATTTGTGGTCCCTACCATACTGGTCACTAGGGGACACCAAAGCCTTGGTAGAGCCCAAACCCACATCTTGGCCAAGGAGAGCAAAGTCCAGCCCTTCCCCAGAGACATCAGAGAATCTCTCCGAGCCAGAAATGTCCTGGAGGGTGCAACCACCCTCTGTAGGGTCAACGGGAGAGCTCTGACCTCCAAAACCTGCGTCCCAGTTGCGGTTGGGGTCCACACCGACACAGAGGGAGCCTGACCTCTTGGACCTGGTCTTGCGCCACATGCGGTTCTGGAAGGGCAGAGCCACCTCAGCCCATGCCCAGGGCTGGGGCTCCACCAACCCTGGGCAGAAAAGCCAAAGCAGTGTCTGGGGTGGGACACTAATGGGTCACAGCTGTCCCCTTTCTACCCGGTGGAAATGTGGACAAGGAGGCCTTGAGCTTGTCAGTGCCCCCACTCTGCTCCCCAGCCCCGGTCAACGTGGTGGTACCGTGGTGTGGGTGAAGACGAAGCCATCTGGGTTGGTGACAATCTCCAGGAAGATGTCCATCTGGTCCAGGATGGAGGCCAGAACTTCATCTTTCTCCTGATCTTGGACAATCTAGAGAGGGTGGCAGTTTGGGGCTTGCTGGAGCACCATGGGGATGGCCACACGGTGCTCTGGGGGGGCTGTGGGGCCTTGTGGCCCTTTGGGGACATGAGACATGGCCAGGAGGTGCCCGTACCTTCTTGGCGAACCAGACGCCGCTGGCGTGTGTCACCCACTCGCGGGAGTGGATGCCGGTGTCGATCCAGATGGCCGGGCGGTTCGTCCCCCCTTTGCTGAACTGCAGGAGCAGAACGGGGGCCGTGGGGGAACCACCCGTGGTCCTGGGACCCGCTCACCCCACAAACCCCTCCTGCTTTACCTTGAGCACGTAGAGGGGGCGGTTTTCTGTCGTCCGGCCGATCTCGAGCTTGCTGACCAGGTTGGGGTTTTCAGCCACCAGCAGGTCCATGAAGGCGTAGATCTGGGGGTGGGAGAGGGATTGGGAGGGCAATGAATGGCCCCTACAGTTGGAGCAAGCCCCTTGGCAAAAGCAATTCCAGAACATTATTTTTTTTTCCCCTCAAAATGCCCCAAATCTTGTGCTTTCCCACCCGCAGGACATCACCTCATCCAGGTTGTGGTAGCTGCTGTAGTCGAAGGCATCGGTGGAGAGCGGCAGGAGCCGGCGACGGCGAAGCATCTGCATCTGCTCGCGGTCCACCAGCGCCTGGGGGACACGGGGCAGGGTGAGACCTCATCCCCCGCCACGCTGAGATCCTCACCCCCCACTGCCACCACCACCACCACTGACCTGCACATCCTCAATCATGATGGAGTAGGGGACGCCATTGGCCTCCAGGTGGGCTTTGAGGGGCTGCAGGCTGGGGAAGGGCACGCGGACATCGACCGGGTCCCCGGTGCCGCGGGGAGGCAGCCAGAAATCCAGCTGGGAGGGGGAGAAAATGAGATGGCGGTGGGCAGGATCCTTGGCCTTGGGTTGTCCACCCATGGGACCTCATCCCTCCCCACTACCACCACCCATGGGACATCATCACCCTGTCCCCAAGCCTCTACCCTGAGCAATACAGGGTTAACCCCTCTCCCATCCCCAACAGCACCCCAAAATAGGGCACGGGCACCCCAACGAGACATCATCGCTAACCCACAGCCATCCCCGCTCTGTTCCGTGGGTGCAAAGCGAGGGACAAAGGTGAGAGGGGGCAAAAACTCCCCCACCCTGCCCTGCAGCACCCAATACCTGCAGCTCCTCCAGGTCCTGCAGCTCCTGCACCCTCCTCAGCTCCGCGTCGCTGCTGGGGACGATGCGCAGCACCTGGTGCCTATGGGGTCAGAGGGAGCTGGAGGGGCACGGGGCAAAGCTCCGGCACCCAGGGGTTCACCATAGCCCCCTCCCCATCCCATCCCATCCCATCCCATCCCATCCCATCCCATCCCATCCTATCCCATCCCCATTCCCCCAGTGCCTGTGTCCCATTGAGGCTGAACTGGCCACTGTCCCCATCCTGGACCCCGTCCCCAACCCAGATGTGTCCCCATCCTGGCCACCCCCACCAGCCAGACCCCCTCCCCCTACCCAACAAAATCCTCGGTGGCAGCAGCCGCTGCCACCAGGGCAGCCAGCAGCAGGAGGACCTTCATTTCCAGCCGAAAGAGCTCGCCCCACGTCCCTGTAGCACCTCGGGGCATCTTAAATCCCGACGGTCCCCAGCCCGGCCCCCGCCAGCTGCCCCAGTTCCCAGGGCCCTGGGAAGGCTCCGGCTGGCACCGGTCAAGGTTGGGCACCGCGGCACTGTCGGCCCTGGTGAAACTCGTCCCGGGGAGCTGGGAACCGGCCGGGGCCGTCGGTGACTCAGCCGGCGGCGGGGCAGGACGTGGGGAGGTGACGCCGGGAGCCGGATCCCAAATCCCACCGCCCACGGGGCCGGCTGTGGTTCGGTGCTACGGGGAGAAAAAGGGCGAAACCGGGCTGAGAAAGGCGCAGGGTGCGGGTTTTCTCACGAGCGCGGGGTCCTGGGGGTGGGTGGGATTGTGTGGGGGGGGGGGGGCCCAGATTGGGTTAAAGGTTGGTGTGGGGTGGAGATTAGGGAGGGTGCCGGTTGTTCCGGCTGGGAAAAATAATAGAGGGAATTCCTGGAAGCACTTGGCACCCAGAAATGTCCCCACTTGTCCCCGAGGGTGCCAGCCCCAAGCAAGGGGAAGGGATTTTGTGGAGGTGCCGCCCCAAAAGCCACAGATCTGGGCTCAGCCGCCCAGGCTCTCCTGTGCCCTTTGGGGTCGTTGGTCCCAAAGGACGGGGACGCGGTGGGGCTGCTGGTGGCATGGGGACGGGGACGTGTAAGGACAAAGCAAAAAGGAGGGAATAAAGCCGCCCCAAGGGCTCAGAATCCTTTTTTTCACCTTTTTTTTCCCCTTTCATTGAGATCTACCTGGGAAAAAAAAAAAAAAATAAAAAATAAAGGGCTAGGCTTCAACCAAAAAGAGTCTGTGGGATTGTTTATTGAGACCACGGGGCCGGACCGATGAGATCGGGGCTCTCCCCCCCCCCACGGGCTCAGTACGGGTGCTGCTGGACGTGGAGCATGATGTCCAGCAGCGCCGGCCACGTCTCGGTGGCGGTGGGGATGATCTGGCTGCTGGGCAGGAGGAAGCCGTAGCGCCCCGTGTCCCTCAGCTCGAAGGTGTAGGAATATTTCACCCCGTTCTCGTAGGCCCAGTCCACGGTGGTGCCGGATGCCACGTCTGCGGGGGGAGGAGGCGAGACGCGGCCCCAGTGAGCGGTGGCAGCTCCCTGGGGAGGACGGAGATATTTTGGGGGGGGGGGAGGGGGGACACTCACAGATGGTGTCCACGATGCTGCCGTAGGTGTATTCCGTCCCGTACACCGCGGCCAAGTCGTTCACCGCCTTTTTGGCCAGTTCGTTCTGCAACAGGAAACCCCCAAAGCACTGAGAGCTGGCGGACCCAGACCGCGTTTCCATCTCCCTGGGGGCAGCAGAGACCCTGGGGCACCTTCCCCACGTCCTTCCCCACCCCTTCTGCACTTGCTTTTCCCCAAAACACCCTTAATTTTTGGCAGACACGAGGCACATCTTGCAGTCCCCATGAGACCAGGGAGACGATGGGCTTCAGCGGGCAGGTTGCACCTAATGAGAGGTCTGTGGGGGTCCCGGGGTGATCTGCCCCAGCTTTTCCACCAAAGCCGGTGCTTGCAGCCCCACCTCGACGTTTTGGGGCCATCTCACCAGTTCCTGGTAGTCAGGCGCAGGCGTCCTCTTGTAGCCGTAGGGGAACATCAGCATCTGGGAGTAGCTGTGGATGGAGACGAGGGCTTTCACGTTCCCGTGGCCAAGGATGAAGTCCACGATGGATTTCACTTCGCTCTCGGAGTGGGCGTAGGGGCCGCGGTAGGTCTCGGAGCAGGGGCTGCTGCTGGAGCCGGCGCCTGGGGCAGGGTGGAGGAGATACCATGAAACGAGGGGGAGGGTTTTTATACCTGGCTTTGTCCCCTCTGGCAGGAGGATCCAACGCTTCCCAGCGCGGGGCATCCCGTGCCTCACCTCCGAAGCCCGCGTCCCAGTTTCGGTTGGGGTCCACGCCGACGCAAGAGGAGCCAGCGTTGATGGACCGCGTCTTTCGCCACAAGCGGTTCTAGGAGCAGACGGGTGAGACCACAGGGACGTGAAGCCGTGCCCCAGCCTCCCCATGACGGGGTGAAGCCACCTCTGCTGCCAGCCCAGGTGACAAGGGACGTGCCTCAGCCCCCAAACCCACGTGTGCTGGAGCCCAGCACCAGGACGAGTCCCCAGCTCACGGTGCCCCCACACTCACGGAGCTGTGGGTGAAGGCGTAGCCGTCGGGGTTGGTGACGATCTCGAAGAAGATGTCCATGCTGTCCAGGATGGACGTGATGGAGGGATCCCGGCCATATTCCTCGGCGAGCTGCAAGGGGAAGGAGCAGGAGCTGCCTCAGGGCCCCAGGGGGTGAGGAACGCAACCGAGCAGCGCCGTGGAAGGTGTTGAAAGAGGGCTCAGGTAGGAAGAGGGGGAACTGGAGATGCTGCAAGGTTTTTTTCTCCATCGGGTCCAACCACGGCACCCAGGAGGTGGCTTTGGTTTGCAATTTCTGCCCTTCCTTCACCCAGGTCTTTGCCACGCGTGGGCCCAGGGATGGGGAACACCGTCCTATCCCATCCCCGAGATCTTTGGGTTGTTCCCCTCCTCTCGCAGCCACCCCAAACCCACTGAGCCCATGGAAATACCCCACGTAGACATCGACGTCCCCATCGTGGGGTTACCTTGTTGGCCGTCCACACGCCGGTGGCCTGGGTGACCCACTCACGCGAGTGGATGCCGGTGTCGATCCAGATGGCCGGCCGGTTCGACCCCCCGGTGCTGAACTGTGCGGAGAGAGCAGGATGTGACCCCAGGGCCCACCCGGTGCCAGGCTGGAGGAGGTCGGGGCCACCTCTGGAGGCCACCAGCAGGGTGCTCAGCACCACCTCCAGGTGGCTTCTGAAGCTCTCCAAGGAGGACACCCCACCACCTCTCTCATCACCACCGTGCCAGGGCTCAGGCTGGGTGCTTGGGGACCCCTGGGCAGGATGAGGACGAGGTGAGGCTGCCCCCAAACCCACCTTCAGCACGTAAAGGGGTCTCTTCTCGTAGCTCTCACCGATCTGGATCTTGCTAACGAGGCCGGGGTGATCAGCCACCAGGGTGTCCAGCCAGTCGTAGATCTGAAAGGAAGAGTTGCTGGGTCATGCAGCTCATCCGGGTTTTTCTTTTCGTTTTTTTTTAGGGTGTCTGGCACCAGACACAACATGCAAAGCTTCCCTGGAGAAGATCTGGTGCTTCCCTGGAGAAGACCCGGTGCTCAGGACTGGATATAGACCCTTTGTGCGAGCAGGGAGGTTGGTGGACTACCAGGTGAATGGTAGGGAAAAAAAATCTCCAAGATCCCCCCAACACCATCACAGCCTCCATCAGCCACCCACCAGGACAGGGTTTGGCCCCAAAATGAAATTGAGGACATCTCCCAGCAAGTGCTGGGAGAGGCCAAGCTGTATGTGCATGCACGAGGAGGGGTTCCTGCTCTCCAGGCTCTACAAAAACCTCCACCCAAGGAGGGCAGAAGTGTCCCAAGGGTCTCGCTGCCACCGCCACCACCGTCACCCTGTGCACGCAACCACGGCACGGCCCCAGGAAGGTGAAGGGAACGCTCTGCAGAGCAAAGTACCTCGTCCAGCGTGTGGTAGGAAGCGAAATCGAACGTGCTGGTGCTTCTCTCCCGCCCCCTGGCCAGCATCATGTTTTTTTTTTCCTCGTCCAGTAGTTGCTGTTATAGGAAATAAATCCATAAAGCGGGCTGGGAGGAGCCGGGGTTGGTGCAGCGCATTTTGTGCATGCAGGTAGCACCGTGCAATTCATTTTCTATCATCAAGAAAGGAAAATGGGAGGGCAGGTGAACGCTGTTTGATGGGAAACAGAGACCTCTGAAGTCTGGGGCAGCCCTGTTTGTTTTTTTTTAGTTTATTTTTTTTTTTACAAGGGCTGTTTATAGGGAGAAGCATCAAACCCAGCCCCACAGAGCCCACGTCTTCCCTCCAAAGCCCCATCATCTCCACCCCGCCGGTGGGTTTTGCAACTCTGCCTTCTCCACCCATCATCTTTTCATCCAGCTCCTCGGGCTTCCCGTCTCTCTCTCACCCCCCGTTGGGGCTGCCCTCACCTGCACGTCCTCGATCATGATGCTGTAGGAGATGCCGTGGGACTCCAGGAAGATTTTGACCGCTTGCAGGCTGGGGAAGGGCACGCGCAGGTCAGATGGGCGCCCAGGCTTGGTGGGGTCACGCCAAAAGTCGACCTGATGGGGTCAAGAGGAGGCATTTCTGCTGCCTTGAAGGATCTGGGAAGGTCTTTGGACAGGTTTTGGGACCAGGAGGGCTTGGGGACCCCTCAACGGATCTTCTACAGAAACGTGTTTCAGCCCAGATGGCTTGTTGGCTGCAGATGTACCTCTGAACAATGAGGATTTGTGAAGTGGGCAGCTGTGAGGAGACACTGGGGTCACCGCATCTTTAATTCCATAAAGGTAACTCCAGAAATCAGGTTGGGGGTGCAGGTACTGCCCCCCATCACCGATCCATCTCGCACTGCCTAAATCGTCTGCCAGGATTCACTCCCCCAGAGCAACCAAGGCAAACGCAGCGGGCGCACGGGCATTTCATAACTCAACCAAAAACCAACCAACCAACCCCAAAATCTCGATATTACAGCAGGAGATGCTCGGGGCTGGCTCGCGGGGCACCGGCGCGGCTCACCTGCAGGTCCTCCCGCTCGCCCAGCGCCCTGAGCAGGGCGATCTGCTCCCCGTTGCTGGCCGTAACGCGGAGAACTTGGTCCCTGCAAGGAGTCAAAGCCATCAGCGGGCGGGGGGGGGACACAAGGGAGGGCAGGGGGACGCAAAGGAGAGCGGTGTGAGCAGCAGAGCCCAGCCCCGAGCCGCCAACGTGGCCCCAAGCGTGGGCAGGGTGGATGCTCGAGGTGGCTCTAACGGGTCTGCAGCAGCAGAAATCGCGTTGGTTATTAGAGGTTTGGTGTGGAGTGGGGAAAATGCACGTTCAGAACGGCTGGCATGGGAAAAAAAAGGAAGCGTTGGAGAGCCCGAGGTCGTCTCAAGCCTTCCTTTGGTCACGAGAGGGGCTAAAATCAGAGGAAATATCTAAGACAGGCTCAGCGTCAGCAGGAGAGAAGGTTATTTCTGTTAAACGATAGAGCAGCCGCCTTGATCGTGGTGATTTATAATATCTGGGGAGGTATTTCAGGAGACTCGTAATGAAACAAAACCTGCTAGCAAAGCTTTGTGCTTGAAAAAGTGAACGGATCCACAGGCAACGAGCTCGCTCTGCTGAGGCTCAGCTCTCCCGAGGGTCTGAGCTTCCCTGGAACACCCCAAGGTGCAAGGTTCCTCCCCTGGGGAACGCTCACAGCTTCCACCAGCGAAGGAAACACCTAACGGGGCTTTCTTTTTTTCTTTTTTTCTCATTCACAAGGGCGCAGGCAAGCAGGATCCGTCCCCGTCCCCCACCGGGGGCTGCAGAGCGTCCCTGCTTTCGGCAGGACTCACCCCACAAAAAGCTGCTCGCTGAGGGCGGCCACCACGAGGGCGGCGAAGACCAGGAGGACCTTCATGGTGAGCGGACGCGGACGAGCCTCGGCCCCCGAGGGCATTTACAGTCCCCCTATATAGTCCCCCAGGGGCACTCACGGACCTCCCCACCAAGGCCACCTCTGCTGTTCCTACAGGGCTGGCAGCTACAAAAAGATAAGCCAGGGACGGCTTCCGTGAGCCCAAATGTTTGCTTTATTTGGAAGAGTCAACAAAAGAGCGGCCAAGCTGGGGAGGATCTGATAACATCTTCCTCGGGGCTCGGGTGCTGGCGCAGGTGGTGCAGGAGGACACGTGAACCCCAGTTGGGTGTGAAAGGGGAAGGTGCCGTGCTCTGGGGTCCTTTAGGGTTCCTTAATGCACAGCTGTGGGGTTCCTGGCCAGGAAAACCCTACATGCACTGGAGATGATGTTGGTGAGCTAGTCCCAGCACAGCGGTCTTCATTCAGGTGGATCGCGGGGTGGGATGGGACCTGAGGAGGTCTGAGGTCCGTATGCGACCTCCTGGCCCATGGAAACTCATCTCGGGGTCAGCCCAGCTCCTTCCATGTTGGGTCTCGGAGCCCTCCAAGGATGGAGACCACGCAGCCCCTCTGGGCGATGTGTCCCACTGCTGGACTGTCCTAGTGGAAAGCTTTTCTACCCGTCCATCCTGACTTTCCCATTGCAGCTGAAGCCGTTGTCTCGCCCACCACACATTGCAGTGGAAATCCCGGTTCAATTTTCTCAATAATCTCCTCACGGGGACGGGAAGGCCGCTGTTAGGTGCCCCCACCCTGAAGCCATCTCATCTCCAGGAGCAGCCCATCTCCCTCAGCGTCCTGTCATGATCCAAGGCTTCCTGTCCCTCTGGGAGGCCTCCACCGGCCTTGCTCTGGGTCTTGTTGGTACCGAGGATCCCAAAATTGGATGCCGCTGCCATCAGGCCACACGTTTACAAGACGAGGAGCCCGGTAGCCTCGAGACATGGGTGCTCGGATGGGGTTTTGCAGGTCTCCAACCTTGCCCAGCACCCAAGGCAGGGGCCCTGCACCACCAGCAGCAGCAGGTCGGCCGGATCCTGGAGCTGTGTGCCCCGAGTCCTGCCCGCCAGCGGGGTTTTACCTTTCTCACCGGCTGGAGGACAGGATTTTGGCACGGTGGGGTCAGTTTGGAAATTGGGTGCAGGGAGCGCTGGCTGCCCCGTGCCCAGGTTTGCGTTCCCAACTGGCCACGTTGAACCCAACGAGGAACCCACGTGGCGCTGCCCGAGGTCTCAGCTTCACCTCCGCCTCCCTTTCCCTGCCAAAAAGTCTGCACGAACATTTTACCGGCTCGCTTCAGGTGTGTTTGCTCTCCTGCCACGCTCCCAGAGCAGTGAGTAACTCGCCAGCTGCTGGGGGATTAGGAGACATTGCGATAAACCTGTTAGACTCGGTACCTGCTGCACCCCAAGCAGGGATTGCTAATCTCAGATCCTCTCGTGGCTCCCATGCAGGTCTGTGAGCTGTGTGCTCTTAATCCCCAAGAAATGAGCAGGCTGAGCAGCAAAACAAGGGAGGCAGGCGCTCAGGGGACGCCCTGGCCATGCAGGGTGAGAGCAGGCATCCTCCTGCCCTGGTTCCCTCTGACTGTGCCCACCGGGGAGGGAGAACTGGGACAGGACAAGTTCTACATGGTGAATTTTATCAAGTGCTTCGGCAGCTCTGAAGGGCTCGCGCTGCTCTCAAGGGGCAGCCACAAATTTCTGAAATATTTTAGAGCCTGCACCATCACCTCGGGGAGGTGGTTTCGGTGCTGGTGCCAGGGCTGGCCATGAGAAGGGGGCTACTGCATGGGCGAGGAGGTTTGCCGGGGTACAAAACACTGCCAAGGGCTGTTGTTGCTTGCTGCAAGCACATTTTGCATTTACTAATGGAGATGGAGCTGCAAGAGGGCACCCAAAGGGGCACAACACAGGGTAGTTTGCTGCAGTCACCGGCCAGGAGATGGATGTCTCCTTTCCAAGCGCGTCTTTTGACCGAATCCTAAAATCTATGACGCCTTGTAAGGGTCTACCATGCACACAGAAACACAGCGAACCACCAAGACAAACACGAAGCGCTTGGAGGAATGCACGCGGGGTTTTTATTCAGCCAGATGCCGTATCATTACAGCTGTCTCAAGCACACCAAGGATTTCTGAGCTTGCTGTTACAAACAGCTGACTCCCACCCCTGCTTTTAGTGTGCGTTGTCTCGCACATGCTCAATGATTGTCTTCAGACCCAGCCACGTCTCCTCTGCAGTCGGGATAATTTGGCTGGCTGGCAGGAGGAAGCCGTAGAGCCCCGTGTCTCGCAGCTCAAAAGCGAAGGAGTATTTAATGCCATAATCGTAGCTCCAGTCTATGCTGCCTCCACTGGCTTGGTCTGAAAAAGAAAGGGAGAAAAATCACGGAGGGTGAACGTAGGATTGATCTGAGCTCTGCTTCCATCCTTTTTGTATTTGTGAGGGCAAGCATTAGGTTTTCCTGCGAACACTCGGCTCCAAAGTCTGATGGTTCCAGAGACTGCTGCCCTGGGACAGCCTGTAGAGGCTCAGAATAGCAAAAATACTCACAGATAGTAGAGCAAATGCTCCCCACTGTAAAGGTGGTGCCGTGGAGGGACTGAATGGCACTGGCAGCAGCTTTCCCCAGGGCATTCTGCAGAGGCGAGGATAAAGAACGAGTCAGAAAGCAGCCACACTTAATGAGACTAAATGTTAAGATTTCACCAACCTGAACCATGCTCAGGGAAACCTCCAAACTAGTTTACAGCCTGCTTTCACTCCCCATAAAAACAAGTTATGCCAAATCAATCAATTCCTTAACTACTCACGCTAGTGACAGCACTCAGCTTTCCCAGTATTTTTGGGAGGCGACATTGCAGATGAATTAAATCAAAGCAGGTTCCACAACTGATCATCCAATGTTTCATCTCCCCAACTGCCTTTGTCAAGAGAAGGTTCAAAATACACCAGAAAACGCTGAGGAAGTCAGAGACCTTCCAATGCCCAGCAGCCAGCTTTGTGCTTACTGCAGCTACCTAACGGGTGGCTGTAGAGAAAACAGAGCCAGGCTCTTCTTGGAGCTTTAGAGCAAAAGAACAAGGGGCAACACCAAACTGCCACAAGGGAAATGGCATTTAGGTATTGGGGAAAAAGAAAATCCCCGTGACAATGGGGAAAATTTGGAACGGGCTCCAAGAAGCTGTGGAATCTGTCCTTCCAAGCAGTCAAAACTCAGCTGGGCAAAGCCCTAGGCAGCCTGATCTGACCTCGAAACTGGTTCTGACACCAAAGCCCACCTGCTCTGAGCAGAGAGTTAGACCAGAGACCTCCAAGGTCTCAAATTAAATTATGACAGTGAAATGCATATTCGCTCAAAGCTATTATTACAGGTGTGATGCTGTCGTTAGAGCAGAAAGAAGGATTTCTGGATGAGCAAAGAAAGCCAAGGTGGGGACGGCACACGTTTGTGTGCGACCAAGCCTTCTCTTTTAAAGGCATTGCACTGCATGAGGTCTTTGCTCACTCTCATGAGCGGTTACTGTTATGGATGGCAGAGTTTATCCCCTTGATTTTATCCTGATAGCTCACTATAATACTTTAGTATGGAAAGCCAGCGGGACAGAGCAGAGGAAGCTAAAACCAAGTCATTGTGTCTCACCAGCTCAGCGTGGTCTGCTGGCTGCGTGCATTTATACCCATAGGGGAACATCAGGAGCTGAGAGTAACTGTGGAGGGTGAGGAAGGCCACGACGTTTCCATGGTTCTTAATAAAGTTTACAACAGATTTAACTTCCACCTCTGAGTTGGCACTGGGCCCACGGTAAGAGTCGGAGCAGGGATTGCTACTGGCTCCAGGACCTGTTGGTACAAAGGGGGAACAAAGACAGATCTGTAAGGATCGGTGTTCATGGAAGGTCAAAGCAGACCAGCACAAAGCTGGGCTTTCTTAAGACCAGGTCTTTAGTCAAAGGCAAGGTCTTAAGTGCTGATAAACGCTAAAACAGCAACAACAGAGCATGAATACTCAAGGGACATAAATTCTGGATGATACAGATTCCTTCATCTTTTGCTCATTGGCAATTAATTAAAAGGTGTCTTCACAAAAGACAGCAACCATTCTATTTGACCATCTCCTTTCTGAATCCTTTATATTAAGGAGATCACTGGTCCTGTGTAACAGGATCCAGGAGCAGGAAAGGAACTTTCTTCTTCCAGCCAGAATCCAGAAACTTTATTCCCACCTCCAAAACCTGCATCCCAGTTCCTGTTTGGATCAACTCCAATACACAGACTGCCTGCATTCTTGGAGCGGGTCTTCCTCCACATGCGATTCTGAAAAAAAAAAAAAAAGAAACACTATGGAGCAAATCTCGGTCCTTGCATTAATGCTGCTACCCCGAAATAATTGCTGTTCAGTGGGAAGTGATCCTAGGCACAAGCCTAAGAACATTTCTGATAGGCTGACAGCCAAAATGGGCCAATGGACACAACTGAAGGACTGGTGAATTTGCAGTGAAGGAGAAAGATGGGCTAGGCGAGTAATTGGTATCTTTGACTTCCCAACTCTTTTGTTAATTCCCTCTTACAACATCAGCAAATGGACTTTCAGAGCCTATTTCTCTTGCAGTCGTTGGCTGGGGAGAGCATGACAGCTTTCTCAACCGGCTTAGACGCGCAACGTGTTTACTCACTGTGGTGTGAGTGAACTCATATCCATCAGGGTTTGTAACCGGCAGCAGGAAAACGTCCATTTTGTTCAGCAGAGAGGTGATGGATGGATCGTTCCCGTAGTCAGAAGCAATCTATGCAGAGGCAATAAGGTACACCGTGATTATCAGCATATTTCTTTCCCACACATTTGTGCTCTAACAACTGCGTGCAGAGGCAAAGCTGGCTTTCAGAGCAGGCAAACAAGAAATGCTAATTATCTACGGGCAATAACTGTTCCTCATTAGATTTGGAGCTTGGAAAGAGCAACGAATCTATTTCACTATTTTGTTCCAAAGACAGGAATTTAATGGAAGAGGGCAACAACATTTTCCCCTGCCTGTCCCTAAACACGGGCCAAGGATTGAGGCGGATTAGCCAGGTTGGGAACGTACAGCTGTGCTGCTCTCCTCTGGTGGCTAGGTCATTTTCAACAGAAATAAATTCTCATTTAGCGAGAACTGGAATGTTTGGCACCTTTGTGGAAAGCAGCCAACCACACAGTGTTCCTCTGTGTGTGCAGACTGAAATAGCAAACTGACCTTCTCAAAGTCCTTGGTCATTCACAGGGCTATCAGCCCTGGAATCCTCAACAGTTTCACCTGGACTACTACATTTTGTCTGCTTAAGCTTCTTCTGGATGTTTTAACTGCACGCAGCATTTTCCAATTCTTTGTCTAAATAGTTGCCACTACTATGTCTGGAGTCAACTGTGTTTTAAGACGGGTGATGGAGAGTTCTCAGGGCAGGCTGAACACGTGCAGGTGCAGTATATTTTTAACTGGAGGCATTCCCAAGGCAAAAGAAAATGAAATGCTGCCAAGGTGACCTTCCTAGCAATCCACATCGCGCTCGCTTGGGTAACCCACTCTCGGGAATGGATGCCGGCATCGATCCAGATTGCAGGACGGTTGCTTCCTCCAGTGCTGAACTGTCAAACAAAAGAAAAAGTTTTAAAACCCTCACTGACCCCTCTCACTCAAAAAACATCCCATGTAGACAGGGTGTCCTGGTTTGGGCTGGGATAGAGTTAATTTTCCTCCTAGTAGCTGGTAGGGTTCTGTTTTGGCTTTAGGATGAGAATAATGCTGATAACACGCTGATGGTTCAGGTGTTGCAGAGCAGTGCTTACACTAAGCCAAAGGCTTTCAACTTCTCATACTGCCCTGCCAGCAAGGAGGCTGAGGGTGCACAAGAAGCTGGGAGGGGACATACCCAGGACAGCTGACCCCAACTGGCCAAAGGGATGTCCCATATCATATGGCATCACACAGAACAATTAATATGGGGTGACTGGCCAGGGAGGGGGGTGGCTGCTGCTCAGGGACGGGCTGCGCATCGGTCAGTGAGTGGTGAGCAGTTGCATTGTGCATCACTTGCTTTGTACATTCTATTCTTATCATCATCATCATCATCATTATTATTTTCCTTCCTTTTCTGTCCTATTATACTGTCTTTATCTCAACCTGTGAGCTTTTATTTTTTTTTTCCCCAATTCTCTCCCCCACCCCACTGGGGGAGGGTGAGCGAATGGCTGCGTGGTGCTGAGCTGCCTGCCAGATTAAACCCCAACACAAGGATGCTTTGGACTGAGTCACGCTGTATCTATAATGCATAAGTACATCAGTGTATCTATACAGGTATGTACACTCAGAGTCCAAGATATGCTGTACGACCATACCTTGAGCACATACAAAGGCCGCTTCTCATAGGATTGCCCAATCTGGAGCTTACTGACGATGTTGCTGTACTCAGATGCGAGATTATCCAGTTCCTCATAAATCTGGAATGAAAAGCCACGATAATATTTACATTCCGTTTGTATACAGTGCTGCCCAGACCAACCACAGGATCTGTTGAAATCTATTTTTATCTCCCTTTGTCTTCATTACTCTGGCCTCACCAAAGCCCCGCCTCACCTTACGTCAGTGTAGTCGGTGCTGTTCCTAATGCCACAGATGTAGAGGGAAACATTGCTATATCATCAAGATTCATTTATTTCAGGAATAAGTTCAAACCCCTCTCGAAGAACTTCTGGTAAAACAAATACCTTTTCCTCCACTCTGCTTGATGGCTACTGGCTTCCTGTATTTTCCTAGATTCATTTATTTCCCAGTTTCTTTTGAGGGTCAGAACTGAAGGGTTTTGAGAGAACTCTATAGCAGTTTATCGAAAAGTATGATCAGCGCTTGCCTGTTCCAACACTCTGTGAGGAAGTGTTGGCTCATTGTGCTGACCGTGAAATTAATACATTTAAAAACAAAACTTTTACCAGAAGAAGTAAGTGTTTAAGGCCAGGTTGGAGGGGGGTTTTAGCAACCTGGTCTAATGAGAGGAGTCCCTGCCCATGGCAGGGAGGTTGGAACAAAATGCTCTTTAAGGTCTCTTCCAATCCAAATCATTATCTGATTCTATGAAGAAGCCAGAAAGAAAATTTAGATCCTAATATAGGATGTTTGATTGAAGACAACATGAAAAAGGGCAGAAAAAAAAATAATCCTTTTCCCCAAAAGCAAGATCTAAGGAACTCACAGAGCTTAAAGAATGGTAAATTCCGTAGTTGAAAGTGTTGCTGCTGCGCTCCATCTGTTGACTGGCGACCATATCTTGCTTTTCTCTGTCGAGAACAGCCTAAAAGAAACCAAGGCAAGCATGCTTAATTCGCAAGCTCCTGACCAAACGTTTATAAAATAATGAAATGGTGGCACTGCATACTGGCTCCAGCCACAGTCCCAAACTTCACACAGCTACGGAGCAAACATGCTTCTGGTGAATTTATCTGTAGTGAAGTGGCAAGAATACTGCTGTTTAAATGGTCAGCATGAAGTTTTTAACACTGGTTAAGATGAACAAGAACAGCATTGGAAAGCTGGAAAAAGGGGCAGTGTTTCTGCTATGTTAGATGCTCTCGTGGGATTACTGTTTAAGAAACGTTGGATTAGGGCCCACAGGGGCGATTTTTCTCTCACATGGCGGTGTACAGTTCTTCTGGCTTACGATGCAGAGACACTTGTAACAGTTTACTGAGTTATGAGTATCTTAGTGTAGTGATTCCCCAACTTCTGGGGCCAAAGGACCACATGGAATTCTTCAGGGATTATCAGAACAGCCCTGTGGGGCCTATGAGTTTATGAAAGCCACTATCCAACATGGGTTCGGATAGCATCTGCAAAGTGATCTCCACAGTTTCTCAGTGCAGCAATGATCCACAGCTTGCCTTTGGAAAATCAGTGACAATCTATAAAAAATATAGAAAACATAGTCTATAAAAATAAGAGGGGGGCTATAAAGTCTATAAAAATAAGGGGAGGACCTCACAGAAGGCAGACTACAAAAGAATCCATGAATTAATGAAGGAGGCTGGACTGTGAACCACTATTTATTTCCACTGTATTTGAAAGCTAATCATGGGCCAGCAGCATTACCTACCTGCAGGTCTTCGATCAGGATTGAGTACTCAATCCTATGGGACTCCAAGAAGATTTTGACTGCTTGGAGGCTGTTAGCAGGGACTCGCACATCCACAGGGAGGGAGAAGGTGGAGGGATTTATCCAGAAATCAAGCTGAAAAGAAAAAGGAAAATGGATTTGGTCTGGGGGAAAGTGTGCTTTGCAAACAGCTTTTCTAAAGCTTTAGAAACATCAGTTTCTCCCAAATCGAACAACTTCTGCTGTGTTGTTCCCCATCAATCATACAGCACATTTCATCCTGTAGCTTGGCCTCCCTCACCTCAACCTTGTATCAAGTAACATGACAAATTCTCACACACAAAAAAAAATAAAGATCCAGCAGGAGATTAGAGACAGCATTTTCACTGACTTTATAGCTCTGGTAATGTAAGCAAGAGGATATTTCAGTCTTCTATAGTGATTATTTTACTATTCACCTTTGTACATGTAGTAGTTTCAGTAAAAGCTCCATATTACATTATATCATAATGTGAAACCCCTTGCTTTTATTTCTCCTTTGGTATGGCTTTTCTAAATTTTTCTTTCTATACTACTCAAAACAATATTTTTAAAAGAAAGTGATAATAAAAATTCTCACCAATGACAATAACAACAGTAATAACACAGAACTTTATAGCATGTTTTCCTCTTTCGATATAGGTCAGACTAATTTACTAAAATTCTTCCTATTGTTCTGGGAGACAGGTACAAAAGTATTAGCATCCTCCTTTTAACAACAAGGTTTTCAATCCTAAGAATAAGAGCAGACCAGCTCAAATACGACTGTAAACCCAGGGGGAAGAAAAATTGAGTGCAGGCATTCCTGACCATCAGGTTAGCACTAGAATTTGTAGATCAAAAACCAAATATTGAGACAGTATGTCTATCTATGGCAGCTGCCACATTATGGTATATATGATCCTTCCAATCCAATGCAAAGTCCTGCCAGGATAAGTCCTACCCAAGTCTGAAATGTTAAACAATGCCGCTGTGATAATAACGTACCTGAAGGTGTTCCAGTGTTTCCAAAAACTGTAACTTCCTAACTTGTTCCTCATTTTTTGTCTTGATTCGGAGAACCTGGTGCCTGCAATAAAAGAACTAGCTGGCTATTGAGGTTATGAATTTGGTGAGTAATTACTTGCATGATATCAGCCGATACGGACTTCTTTAATGCAGTTGACTTAGTGCTACCCAAGAATTTAATCAACAACCTGCAGAGCCAGCCTGGTATACATGCACTAGATTAGTAACTAGTTAAATGGCAATGTTTAAGATTTCATCATAAACAAGACATCAAGCAAATGAGTTTTTAATTGGTTACAAGGATTAAAACTGCATCTATTATTCTTAGTCAAGGACTTGCAAAAAAAAAATTGAGTTTGTGAATGATGGTGGTAACAAGGGGCAACATCTCCACACCCTGCTCTGAGCAGAAAAGTGAACTAAAGACATCCAGAGGTCCTTTCCAACCAATGCTTTTATGAAATAACAAAAGGATCTATGAATAACAAGTGAACACAATGTTTGTGGGACAGTAGATCCTACTCTGGAGAGCCAGTGAGGATTCTGAAGGAAACCTGAGAGCCACGGTGAATAATCAACGGCAAGCAAAGCCTGGGATCGATGCCACGGCCAAAAGTGCCGATGTGCTCCTTAGCTGTAGCACCTGAGGACTTCTGAAAGAGAGCGGTGTAAATGCTGCATTTGCAAGTGGCATATGGCAATGTGTTTGTTTTCATTCTTTTCTTCCCCAGGCATCTGCCTTTGACCACTGTGGGAGGCAGACCAAAATCCACGGAGTCCCATATCCTGACCTGGCTCAGCTGCTCTGTTGGCATCCAGTGCAAGCAGTACTGAAAAACGGAGATGACTCAGAGCAAATCGACACAAATAATTGCAGAACTGGAAATCACATCTTAAGGCACAGTAAACAAGGGACTTAACATAGGAGCTCAGTTATTTACTAGTGTGGCCTCAGCTGCTGAGAAATGTTCCTTAACACTAGGTTCCTTGGTCTGGCCAACTGAAGTGTAAATTTCTTTTGTTGGACCAACTTAAACCAACATTGAAGGTACTTTATCATATATAACTTATTATTGGCTTCTCCATCATCATAATCTTTATTTTGGATTGGATTCTTCTCTGAAGAGGAGATGAGGTTCATTAACCACAGCTACTGGAGGTGGTTGAGGAATTAATTAATGAGAATCCAGTCTACAGTATGCCAGAGATTTGATTAAAAGACCACAATAGTTTCTTCTGATCTTAACAAACCCCAGAATTTTAGTAAATTAAGTATACAATTTTATTTATTCTTAATTCTTATATTTTAATATAGTATTTGCTCACTGGAATCCAGTGTTCACTAGGTTTTTTATTATTTTCTGTTAAGGTTCTTACATGGTCAGTAAGGCTGGGAGGAAATACACCACAAGGAGATTGTTTTGCTGTGAAACAGACACATAAACCTTTAGAATATAATGGCTGGAAATATAAAGTCAGGTCAATTAGAAAGGCTCTGAAGAGAATTAAACATTTAAAGATAAATATGCATCTTCAAAAAACACAATGGGAGGGCATTAACCTGTCGGATCTGAAGGAAGGTTCTGATCTTCTGGCTCTGGTCTGTGCTGGACCAGATCTGTCAAGCTTTCAAGCTTTGCAGTGTGTTAAGCTCCAGATCTAGGCTTGAGACCACTCCCTACCTAGCACTTAAGCTAAAACAAATCCTTGGGTGAATACAGGAGCTCAACTCCGCAGCTACACCCTTCTCTTTGAACATCCCAGATGAAACTAAAGAGAAAGATTCCTTCAAACACTGGCGAACCAAAGCCATGAGAGAAGTCAGTCATTAAAAGCAAAGAATGTGTCCCAAGCAGATTTTTTAAAGTTAAGAAAATGAAAAAGAACAACTGGAAAAGGCAGTCTTGAAGGTGAAAGGTCGTACACAAAAGCATGACTCACCCAACAAAAGTTTCCAGGCATAAGGCAGCCCCAAAGAGGGCACTGAAGATCAAAATCAGCTTCATGTTTGATACGAAGAGCAACTCAATCTAGCAAAGGTGAATTTATAGAGGACTTGTTAAGAATCCCTTCTTCAGACAAAAACACATCTGAATTCCATGTGACTAAATTCTCACATGTATCAGCATTTCAAGGTAACCAACAGCTTGGAGGCTGATTTCACCTCCAAAAATATTTTCCACTGATCTGGAAATTCCTGAATTTCCATTCAAACCTGTAACAAGAATTGTTTTCAAAGCTTTGCCCACAAAACATTTTAGTGACCTGGTAAACATTTTTCTGCTAGGTAGAGGGGAATGGAGTCAAACTGAATGTTAGCACAGCTCTCATGGGGATGGAGCTCTACCAGTAGATTCTTGCTCATGTTTTTTTCTCCTACAGTAGGTTTCTAGTAGTCTACTCCTTGATACAAAGAGTCAGCTAGCAGAAAGCTCTCACTCAAGCAAAAATACAGAAATTGAGCAATTATTTTGAAGGATGAGCTCCACACACTGCCTGCTATACAAGTTGTCTTTGGTAGACTGGGCCCAGACAATGCTATAAATTTTCTTATGTATAATTTACACATTTCTAGGTATAAGCCAGATGGTTTAAATTTATCTTTATTGAAATTACTAGCATCCCCCTGTCCCTGGTTGGGGTAGTTTCATACAAATCCAGCCAGCCTTGCCAGTGCTTCAAGCAAATTAAGGAGGCAACAAGTCTCACATAAAGACAATTGTACAATAGGAGCAGAAGCAAAGCCATGGGTGAACAGGAACGCAGGAGCTCAGACTTGGAAAACCTTGCTAGACATCTCTTTCAAGGAAGAATTCTTCTCAGGAGAAGGTGACACGGGTTTAAAGAAGTGATGAAACAGCCACTGCTGGGTCCACTCAGCTCTACATGCCTGCAGTGCTGTTTCCTGATCCGATAGCCCTGTGTGTCCCTTTGCACTTGTGGTGGATGCTGCCTATGCCTCACGTTACGGAAGATGGCCTGCATCTCATTTCCCTTCCACACAGGTGCCCAGGTATCTGAGTTGTCGCTTTCCACACTGAAGGAGTAACGGTGACAGGCGCTTTCCTGGCTGAGCTTTGGGAACTTCTTCTCTTGCCTTTGGTCACAGGAACACCCAGCTGCAGTTGTCCCAGAATGACAGGCAGAGCCGTAGGGCTGTTGGATGCACTTTTCCTTTGTCCCATTAAAAATGTTACTAAGGAAGAGCCAGGTGTCGAACCTGCTGCAATATGTGCAGATAGGGCTCCTGGGAACTAATATGGGAGAGAACGGAGACAGTTCAGCTACTCCATAATCAGCCTCAGGCCTCCCCTCCCAGGAGCCACACCTTCCACTCCGAAAATCTAGGTGAAGGGCTGAGGGAAGGAAATGGCTGACAATCCTCAGCGGAAGGTGTTACTACAGACCTCATCCACATAATATTCCCTCTAAATATTCATCAGCACCTCCCTGAGGAGCTTTCCCCGGCTTCCACTCCCACCCTGCCCCTCTGAAGCTGGGGCAGTGGCTCCTTGTCAGCCGATTCCAGGTAAGTCTCTGCTAAGGGCAGGCCCCATGTTTGTGAGAACAAAGGGAGCTTCTGGCAGGGACTCTGCCTGTTTTGACAGATGGGAATTAGTCATCCTGCAGTGGCTGTGTCTTGGGGGAACACTGTGGAGAACATACACTCTGTGAGGAGAGAAGGTGTTCCTGCGAGTCCTCAGGTCTTTGAGGTTTAACCTAACCCCATCCTTGGGAAATAAGCAGGTATCTCCGCTCCCCTCAAAGTAAATCAGGTAATGTTAGTTTCTCCTAAAAGACAGGATCCACCACGAGAATTTCCTGCTTCTGGCACTATGATAGTTCTGGTGGGAGACAAATTCAAACTGTAGCTTATGGCCTTCAACATTTCGTAACAAACTGGTAGACGGTCCACACCATCTCCTGCAGATTCACTCTTTGAAAACAGGAAGGAGGGACTTAATTTAGGGCAAAATTACAGCTTGCGTCGTTATTCATGCTATATCCTGCATGGAGTTACACACTGCCAAGAGATCCCGCCAAACATTACATCAGGTACACCAACAAGCTCCAAGTGCCATGACAGCCTCATCTGGGGCCTCCACCCACTACATTTCAGGAGCTGCATTTAAGCCCAAATCTTTGCACCCTTTCCTAACTCCTACTGAAGGAATCAGGGAATATTGTGCTGCAGAAGCCTGCGGCGCTGTGTCCTCCCACTGCAACCATGAAGTCCTGCAGGGTTTAGGGATAAGCCTTGAACCACAGGGGAAGTCCTGTGGGCAAAATCCTGCACAGGCTGAAAGTCAGCCTCGCAGCACTCCACTCAGGTTTCAAAACACCTGAGCAAATTAGGGAGCAGCAGGAGCAGGGGTGTACCACAAGACTGAGCCAGAAGCCTGAGGTGACAGCAAGGCAGGCAGGGTAGAGAGCTCACCGCAAGCTGCGTGGCCTCACAGGACCCAAACACGAGGAGCAAAACAGGTCTGGGGACACTGACCAGGGACAGCCGCGCTCCAGATCCTGGATAAGTCCACAGCTGCAAGGCAGGTCCAAGGCCAGGCCGGGATGTCACGAAGTGCAAACCCAAGGACACCACGCACCAACAGCAGAGCTCAGACAGGGCCCAAATCAAATGGCCTCAGCTTAAATGCAGCTCCCAGGTCAATGGGTGGAGGGTGCGTGGGTGGGGGCCCCACACGAGGCCGGTCTGGGCCCTGGCGCATTCACGCAGTAGGGTGGGACATCTGAGCGCAGTCCCAAGAGGATGTGGTCTCACGCGGTGAATCACGAACACCACGGTAACACGTTAATAACTGAAAGGTTGAACGTATCCGACCAAGGTTTGCCTCCTTACAGTTGCCTTACAAAGTTTGTCTGTGCTGGTTTTGATACAAGGTTAGAATGGGCATAACCCCTCCTGCCAACCAAGAAAGGCCTCAAAAGCCATCATGCTTAGGTGGAGTTGCTCCTTTTTGTAAAGATTGGCCCCTCTGTTGTTATCCCTATCTGGAAAAGGTTCCTGCAACCAATATACAGCATAGTGGTCTCTCCTGTCACACAGGACTGGGAAGGAAGAGGCAGCCTCTGTCCTCACTGCACCTTCAGAGTATGTCTGAGCCCGAGCCCATGTCCTGTGACCCTGTCCATGCCTGTCACCCGTTCTCTCCTGGTCTGTGCCTCAAAACAATGGCAATTCAGTGAGGAGGGGGAGTGGGAAAAGGAGATGACCAGCGCTGGAGCGTGCTCTCCTTGTGCTCCTTGTGCCCCACGTGTCCCCTTTGCCATGTCCACATACCTCTGGCATCACCTCCAGCTCTCTCACGGGTTCCCTACGCATTTTCTGTCAAACTTTTTTGAACCCTATGCATAAACTTACAAAACTTATCTTTACCTTTGGAATTAGTCTCCCTTTTGTCAGAGCATAACCATTTATCTTGAGCTTTCTGGAGGATCTGCTGTAGGAAAATAACATACAGTACAGATTTTGTTACTTACAACAAAGTATGAACATCACTTCCATAATATCTAAGGGGAAAATACATAATGCTAATTCTTACAGCGTGTGCAAGCTTGTGAGAATGGCAGTTGCGACGGCCATGGGACATGAGACTGAGTGGTGTTTGCACAGCTACAGCACAGGGAGTGGTGCCAGATCCTGTACTGCTGCCCTGCTGCTGTGCCTCAGCATGGGCCAAAGGAAAATGCTGCCAGGAGCCCTCATGTCCTTGGCCTTTCTGCTGAGACTCCCAACAAGACCGCAGTCCTTGGAAATCCAACGCACATTACACAGAGACATTTTTCTTTTGTCATGACCTCGAGTTAGACCTGCAACACCAGCGCGGCAAAGGGCTCCATCTGCAAATCATCTCCTGGATGATCAAAATTAATCCCATGCAATTGGCTATAATGCAATTCACTTTGAATTACTGCTAGGAGAACTATTATTTCTGTAAGTAGATGATTTAGGCATTCCTAATACATAGGCACCTTAGGCACCTTAGCAATGCCCTGGATAAGGAATGAGTAGGGATTTAAGAATGCGGCACACCATTTGTAGACATCATTGGCATCATTTTAGGACCAGAACGTTTATTTTGATCTCTGAAAAATTTGCAGCTATATGCCAATGTAATAACACTGATTGCAGTGAAGCTACTTATTTCCGACTTAAATTCTTCAAATCACAAAAGCAAGGCCTTCAA
>CM021697.1:1085826-1111402 GCA_011074415.1 Stictonetta naevosa | reverse complement strand
TACCCCCCCCCCCCCCCTCCAAAATCCCTCTCTGCAGTTTGGCTTCAAGAAGTGGAAGAGCCACGTGACGGCGCGGCCCTGGGAGGACCGCTCGGAGATCGTCAAGGAGCTCTACTCCGACCTCAACGTCATCCGGGGCTCCGGAGGTGGGTGGCCTCGGGGTGTCCCCTTGGAGCACGGGTTTGGGATGGAACAGCTGGCGTGGGTGACAGTGGTCCTATCTGGCTTGTCCCCCCTCCTGCAGGGTCCACGGTGACGTTCGGGAACATCCTCTACCTGCTGCTCTTCGGCTGGTGGCTCTCGCTGCTCTACGTCCTCGTGGCCGCTCTGATGTTTGTCACCGTCGTGGGGGCTCCCTATGGTGAGTCCCAAACCGGGGATCCCCGCGGGAAGGATCTGGGGAGCCACAGGTGTCTGATGTGGCTGAAGCCCCCCACGGGATGAACCTCTGGGTCCTGCACCGTGGGGTGGCCCCGTGGCTGGGGGAGGACACATGTCCCCAGCAGAGCTGACCCTTGTGTCCCCGCAGGGCGGCTCTGCTGGGACCTGGCCGGGTATTTCCTCTGGCCCTTTGGCAAAGTGATCCAGAAAGCAGAGGTAACGGCGTGCCCCGAATCTGGGGGCCTGATTGGGGTGGCCACGGTGCCCCAAACTGGACCCTGACTTCCCGATCTCCCCCAGGCCCCCAAATCCCGCCGGGCTCTGGGTGCCTGCGAGGCTGCCGTGGGGGAGAGCTCCGCCCTGCTCGGTGGCCCCGTGCCCCGCCGCTGGCGCCCACGCTGCTGGGCTGACGAAGGATACTGGGTGAGCCCTGTGTTGGCCCCAATAACACCCCCCTCCTGGGTTTGGGGACACCAGGAGTCCCCGTTGGGGCAGGGACGGCACCCACGGGTGGCCTCCGTTGCCCTGGGGTGGGTGTTTTGGTGGCAGACCCTAAATGTTTGTCCCAGCAGCATGCCGGCGGCGTGGCGTGGCTGTGCTTGGGGTACCCCGTGCTGGCGCTGGCCCACGGGCTGGTGTGCGTTGCCGCCTGGCTCCTCGTCTTCCTCATCCCCGTGGCCAAGCTGAGCGCCCGCACGGCCGCCCGCGTCCTGCTGCTGCCCCCGGAGCGGGTGCACGTCCGGCGCCTGAGGATGGTGGGTGCCTTTAGGGGTGGGTTTTGGGGTGGGGAGGGACGCCTGGAGCGGTGTTACCGACCCGTCCCTCTGCAGACGGAGGTGCCGCTGGACGCGGAGGTGATCCTGTGCTGCTACCGTGCCGTCAACCCCTACTACTACAAATACGCCGTGGACGGCATCAATGTCTTCGCTGTCAGTATCCTTTCCCGTCCCGGGGTGGCTAGGGTGAGGGGGTTGACCCCGAGTCCCACCCCAGCTGGGCCGTGTCCTTGACCGAGCACCCCAGACCTGCTGCCGCTGGTGCTGGTGACGCTGGTGCTGGGCTACGTGGACAGCCACAACCTCCTGACGAGCTCTCCCGTCAAGTTCACGTTGGCGCTGCTCTCCATCATGCCCCTCTCCTACTACATCGGGATGGCCATTGCCAGGTGAGCGGGGACACGGGGACGTCCCCCGTAAGGTGGGGACGCGCCACGGCCCCTCTGATGTCCTCCTTCCCCTCTCCAGCATCTCGGCCCAGAGCAACTTTGCGGTGGGAGCGGTGGTGAACGCCACGTTCGGCTCCATCACGGAGCTCACCTTCTACATCACGGCCCTCATCAAGGGCTCCCGCGAGGGCAACCGCTGCTACGCCGAGATTGTCAAGTCGGCTCTGACGGGGACGCTGGTGGGCTGCGTCCTCTTCGTCCCGGTGAGCCCCCAAAGTGCCCGGTCCCTGCCGTGCCTGGTGGCTGGGTGGGCTGAGCGCTGATGGATTTGTTTGGGGGGGTTTCTTCCGTCCCGAAGGGTTTGTGCATGGTGATAGGAGGCATCCGGCACCAGGAGCAGCGCTTCAACAGCCGCTCGGCGGGCGTCAGCTCGGCCTTGCTCTTCCTCTCCGTTGGAGGTGAGGTGGGGACAACCGTGTCCCCAAGCTCGGTGGGGTGCCACCAGCATGGGTGCCCACCCCGTGTCCCTCTGTCCCCACAGGTGTCTTTGCCCCGACGCTCTTCTCCAAGGTGTATGGGAAGCTGGTGTGCGGCGAGTGCCACAACGTCACCCAGAACCCGCTGGGCCACTACCTCTGCCACAATTGTCACTTTGACCTGGTGAGCAGGGCCACCAGTGTGTGGGGGGGGACATGCTCTGAACCCACCTTACTCCAGCTGTGGTGCTGGGAGGTGGCAGTGGGGCGGTCCTGAGCCCCATGTCCTCACTGATGTTCTTCATCTGCAGATGGAGAACAACGGCACCCTCTACTACAGCCACGTCCAGTGAGTAGGGCTGGGGGGGACAGGTCTGTCCTCACTGGGGTGGCATCTCCTGCGTGGGCTGTGGTTCCTCTCCTGGAGCTGCCCCGCATCCCTCCTGGGGCTGGTGTCCCTCTGTGCCACCCCGGGGGGGGGGGTCTGATCCTGCACCGTGTCCCCAGCTGGTGCAGGGATGTCCCAGGGTCTCTGAGCCAGACCCTGGTGGCACTGAGCACCCTCGTCCCGCAGGCCCCTGGTGTACACCGTGTCCCTCCTGCTCCCTGCCGCGTACCTCATCGGCCTCTTCTTCACCCTGAAAACTCACTCGCACATCTACGACATCCACATCAGCGACTGTCACAGTGAGTGTCCCCAAACCATGGGATGCCCGGCCTCATGGATGGCTGTCCAACCACCCCAGGGTGTCCAACCCAGTCTCTTCTCTTCCCCCAGTGCCTGGCCACCACCACAGTGCTGTGGTCCACTGGTCCCGCTGGCGGGCCCTGGTCATCCTCCTGCTCTCCACCCTCTGCATGTCGGCCTGTGCTGACCTGGCTACGGAGCACATCAGCCCCATCCTCACCAACTCCACCATCTCCCAGGTGAGCGTGGGGATGGTGATGAGCCTTGTTTGGGTGGCTCTGGGGTTTGGGTGGCTCTGGGGACTGTAGATATGCCCTCCAGGGATGGGAACCTGCCTTGGCTGCACCATGAGCTCCAAAATCTGGTGGGGGGGAAGATACTGAGATGCTTCATGCACTGGGGAGACGTGGCTGCCCAGGGCTTGGATATGGTCAGGATGAGGCCATGCCCATGCACTGACACTTCTACTTCCCTGCAGTACTTCATCGGTGTCACTGTGCTGGCAATGGTGCCCGAGCTGCCAGAGATAGTCAACGGCATCCAGTTCGCCCTGCAGAACAACCTGAGCCTGAGGTGAGCATGTGGATTTTGGGGTGTCCTCCTGCAGTGCAGCCCCTGTGCCCCATCCCAGCCCCGGAGCACTGCCAGCGATGGGCTGCCCTGCTCCATGATACCTGCAGGCAGCCGCCCTGCTGGCCTGGGCTCTAAAGTGGGTTTAAAACCACGAGGAATGGGGCCAGAACCAGGTTCTGCTCCACAGTTTGGTTCCCTGGGGTGGTTTGTCCTCCCCCCAAGCTGTGCTCCCAGGGGCTGCCAAGACCTGGTGCTCAACCCCTTTAACCCGTCTGTCCTCCCAGCATCGAGATCGGGAACTGCATCGCTGTCCAGGTCTGCATGCTCCAGATCCCCATCTTGGTGCTCTTCACCATCTTCTATGTGAGTAGCCCTGGGTGGCCTCTCCTGGTGGGGCTGGGGACACAGCACCCCAGGGTAACTGTCCCCTCCATCCCTCCAGTGGAGGGGAAGTGGGTTCAGATGCCTCCTACCTCAGCTGATGCTGTCCCCAGCCCTGGGGGCTTGTGTGTCACCCTTTGAGTCCCCTCCACCACGAGCTGGTGTGGGGCTGTGCTGGTTGGCCGTAAAAACAAATAACTACAAAAAAAAATCCTCTCCGCTTCCCAGCCGACCAACTTCACGCTCGTCTTCAGCGACCTCCACGTCTACGCCAGCATGTTCAGCGTGGTGCTCATGAACTACATCTTCATGGATGGCAAATGTGACTACTTCCAAGGTAACGGGAGGCTGCTGTGGGCCTTGGTGCGCCCACCTTCCCTGTGACAATGGGGTGGGGGGCTGCTAGGGCCACCTCTGGGATCACCACTTGTTGCTGCTCCAAGCCCAGGGTGGCGGTGACTCAACCAGGACTCCGTAAAAAAAAAAAAGCCATTCAAGTCCTTTATGGCACGCATCAGAAGGCCTTAAACCACCCCAGAAGGCCTTAAAAGCAAGCTCCGTCCCCGCTGCAGGCAGTGACCCCCCCATCCTCTCCGTCTCCCTAGGCACGGTGCTGGTGATGGTTTACTTCATCCTCCTGGCCGTGTATTTCTTCGCCCCGTCGCCCAGTGGCTGCTGAGGCCTGGACATGGCGGCCTCCACGTTGGGCCGGCGCTCGCCGGGGCGTCATCCGGCATCTCAGGGACTTTGGATCAGGTTTTGGAGGTGGTGTTTGAGGCCGAAGCTTCTGCTGCTGTCTGGTTCCCCCCCCATGGGGTGCAAATGGAGCTGCAGTGGTGGGGAAGGTGGTGGCAACAGGATCACTCCTGAAACTCCCAAACTGAGGAGCCTTAAGGCCCGAACACTTCACAGAAGCATTCCTGGCTCGTGTCTACATGGCCGGGAGGAAAAAATTGTCCTCGGGGAGGGTCTGGAAGGACACTTCTGGGTGGTCTCGAGGATGGACCCCTCCCTGGGACGTGTTGCACTGGGAGAAGGTGCCTGAGAAGAGCCTCTCGCCCTTTGGGCCGGGCTGATCGCGGCTTCCCCGTGGCCTGGGGGGATCACGCAGGGCTCCTTGATGGTACCAGAAACACACCAAATGGCTTTTTTTCAGCTGTTTTGTCATTAAAGCAGTTTTGTATGAATCAGAAACGAGCTCATCTCTCCTTTAAACGAGCCATCGGCCGCCTGTGTGGACCCCTCCGTGCACACCAAGGTTAGGGGTGCTCTTGGGGTGATGGCAGCTCGGTGCCCACCACCCCTGGGGATTAGGGGGCAAGATCCTGTCACGGTGAGGAGCGGGGAGGTCATCCACCGTGTGATGGGTGAAGAGCCACCAGGACATCTTGACGGCTGTGTGACCGTCCTGGGTCCCTGCTCGGAGGCTTTAAAATTGGTCAGGGCCACTGCAGGCTCTGAGCTGCTTCCCCTTGGTGCCACGCGGGGCGAGAGGTGGCAGCACCGTGATGGGGTCTCCTTCCTATGAAGGGGTACGCCCTCAGCTGAGGTGAGAGGTACAAAGCAGGTAACTTGGACAGATTGGTTATCAGAGCTTGGAAGGGGGGGGAACCCAAAACCCCACCACCCAAGCAGGCACCGCGGCTCCTGTGCTCCTTCTCCCCCTCTAAGCCCCTTGTAGCTCCTCGGGGACGTTCGTACTCTGCACGAGGAGCAGGAGGGGAGCAGCGCTCAAAGGTCCTGCAGCAAATGGAGAAATGGGGTCAGAAACAGACTGAAGGGGGACAGGCAGCAGCCCAGGATCTGCCTCCTGCCCAGGAAGGGGGCATGTGCTGGTTTGTGGCTGGAGATGCTGCTCTGACCTCTTCCTCTTCCCGATGTATCACCAACATGGACAATCCTGCTGTCTCTAATGTCTTTAAATGTGATGTTTGGGAAGATTTCTGATTCCTGTGTGAGTATGAAGAGTGGGCTGGTGGCAGCAGACAGACTCAAGAGCATGGGGCAGTAGTGGGAAGGGACTTTTTTAAAAGGAAAAGTGGGATGGGAGGGCAGAAGCTGATGGCAGCACGCAGATTCTCCTGTGTCTCACCTGAGACCAACCAGAACGTGTGCCCCTGGCTGAGCAGTGACTGCGGGGTGCTGGGGGGATGCCCCAAAGACCACACATCGCCCCGAGCTGCTCTGCCAGCTGCTGGCAGCAGAGGTAAGCCGTGGGGTGACGGCAGCAGGGCTGGCTGGTGAACCCCCTTCTGACACTGCTTTTTGTCTTGGCACATCTTGTCCCCATCCCAGGAAGCCTCACGGGTGCTCTCACCTCCTCTTCACCTCCTCTCATCAGTTCCAACAGAGGAGCTGAATCCTTTCCTGCTCTCAGGTCCTGCTCCGGCAGAGGCAGGACTGCTCTGCCTGTTGCCTGTAGGTATGGTGTTGTGCAAAGGGAGCTGCTCTTCAGAGTGGGGTTCTGGTCCCCACAGCCCCATGTCCGTGACCCCTGGAGCACGGAGGACGAGGAGTCAGCCTGAGCTTCAGTCACTTTAAGGAGTCAGCTTGAGCGGACAGCCAGGCTGGGGTGGTTTGAATCATCCTCCGTGAAGATGGGAAGTGTCTTTTAAGGTAGGGAAGGGAAAAACCAGCAGCTGCATAATCAGGCTGGTTCATTAAAACCTCCCCCCAGGCTGCAGGACAAGGGTTCAGTGCGGGCATCCTGTTCTGGGGGGTGAAAGCCCCCGAGCTCAGGCCAGAAGAGGGAGCTGGAGAAGGCAACTTGTTCACCACGGTCCCAAAAGCTTACTCAAGACAACAAAGCAGGGGCAGGAGCAGGGTCGTTGGTGCTCGTTGTTTCCCAAACCCCTGAGCTGGGCAGGGGGCTGCAGAACAAGGGGCTGCTGCAGCCAGCTGAGGTACTGGGAAAACACTGAGAGGGCACAAGGCACTGGTGCCCAGCTTAGAGCTGTGCTGCCCAACCTTTATCGTGCTGGGTCTAGAAAAAAAGCAGCAAGACTGGGGGGGTGGGGACAAATCTACACCCAAGAACTGGAAGAGTTTCACGGGGGGCAGGTGAGTAAGAAGGCTGGGTGCACCCTAAGCTGGGTGACTCAATCAGGCAGCGCCGGTCAGGTTAATGAGGTGAAGTCAAGGCCATGGTTTATTTCAACGCAAATGCAATCTCTTTAAACCCTGCAGAATCTAACTGAAACTAAAACCTTGCAGAACCGACCCCTTGCCTTAGCTGACAGAAGGGGAAGGGATTAGGAAAAGCTGGTTTGGGTTTTGCTACTTGTTTTTAAAAGAAAGGGGCACTTCAAAAATGAGTTGGCACAAACCGGGTGCCAGCAGGCGGAGCTCAGAGGAGAAGGGCTGCTGAGTGTCACAGTACACGGAGTTAACATCACAATACAGGCAGCACAGCAAGGCAAGGGACAGACAGATGTCCCTTCTCCTGCTGGGGCAGATGAGCGCTGCTTTTAGCACGAGAGATGTTCCCTCACTCTTTGTTTTTAATGCTAGGTTTCCTGGAAATAACGTCCCCCACCCCCAGGAGAACAAAAAGCGAACAAGGGCCTGCCCCCAACACAGGGGAGGGAGGAAAACAAAAAGCTCACAGGTAGGTGGTGGAGAACTAGATGGTGGAAGCCGGAGGGGGTTCAGGAGGAACCTGAACCAGGGAACTGCACCGAGCCTGGCCCCCTTCTCCTGCAGCTCCTTGGGGGTCTGAGGGCTGTGGAGGAGTCCCCTGAAGCTGCACCTTCCCCAGGCCCAGCAGCCCCAGCTCCTGAAGTCTCTCCCTGCAGTACCCTGGGGACGCTGGGCTGGGCTCCCCCCAGCCTCCTCTTGTAGCAGGGGGCCCTAGAACCAGTCCCTTGACCTGCTGCCAATCCTTTGCCCAGTGCAGCCCAAGACCCCGTTCATCTTCTTTGCAGCAAGGGCACGCTGCTGGCAAATTCAGCAAAACCCCCTGCCCCCCAGAGAACTACACAGTAGTCCAGTAAGTGGCAACTTTTAACCAGTCTTCCAAGCGACCCTTTCAATATGAAAAGGGGAAGAACACAGACACAGGCGCTTCAAATCGACGCACGGGGCCCCAGAAACGCTGCACGGGCTGAGATTCGCTCAGTGCCTCCTCGTGCAATGTTCCAGCCACCTTCCGAAGCTCAAAGAGGCTGCGAACGTGCCCACAAAACACATGCAAAGCCTTCAAAGGGCAAGAGTTCTCTTTTTTTTTTATAGAGGGAGAGCTCAGCTGGGCGGCACCCAGAGCAAAACAGGGCAGCTGTCGTTCTGCAGGGAACAGCCTCCCTTAGGTACAGCTCGTGAAAATGCTAACGTGGATGTGCCCCAGGGAAGCGTGAGTTCTGACATTCATGAAGCTTCCCAGCCCCCCCACCCCCCCCGTTAGATTGCAAGCGTGTGCTGATGATGGTTGGATGGCATGGATTAGTCCCAGAGAGTATTTTTTTTTTTTCAATTAACGGCGGGAATTTCGAGCTCCATAAATAAAAAGGGGAAATTCCGACAACTGAAAGTAAAAATCTCTAGAAAGGCATCGATGTATTTGCTGAGTAAGGCGTTGAGCAGGTTCCTCCGTCTTCTTAGCGAGACCATCGGCAGTATCCATAAATAGGGGAGGGGAAGGGGCCTTTTGGACACGGTGTGCCTGGGGCAGAAGCGCGAGATGGTCTCATTTTAGTCGCTCAACGAGTCCCTGCGTCAGTCCAAGGTGCAAAAGCTGAGATCTGGAGAGGGTTGCTAGGTGAGGGAAGTAGCCGAGGAGCTTCTCCCACGACAGTTCCAGCAGGCTGGGCACCACCAGCCACATTTTGAAGAGCGAGCCAGTCCGTTTGTTTTCTTGGATGTTGACCACCCCACCGTGAACGTACATGCAGCCAGCCTGGAGAGGAGAGGGGGAAGAGGGGAGTTACACGGGACGCAGGAAGAACCGGCAAACCTGAAGCTGCTGGCCCATGCTGAAGCACAACACTGCCACGAAAACCAGGATTCAACTTCCTTTATGTGCCTAACAGAGGTGTCACCACCTGAGCCACTCTCCCTGGGCTCCTTCCATAGCTAGGGGGAGGAACCACGCTGCTGAGGGCATGCTTCTCTCACCCTAAAGCACCTATCCAGCAGCTTAGTGCTTTGCTCAGTGTTTTGTTAGGTGAATTCTACCAAAGAATTGATTTTAGGAGTGGGGCAAAGTGATGATAAAGTATTATAGAACCATACTTACATTTCAGAAAAGATATTTAGCTAAAAAGTCAAAAACAAAAAAACAAAGAGAGGCTGTGTTCCCTCTGCTGGCTCAGCAGCACAACACCAGCCTGCTCCAGGAACCACACAAATGCAGAGGGACGGGAAAAGCTTGGCTGCTGGCCTGCCCTGAGGGGCGTTTTTTTTCAGCATACAGGAAAAGAAAGGGCAGTCCTGCTCCCATCACCACAGTCCTGTTCCCATCACCATTTACACTTCTTGGTAAATGTGTTCATCCAGCCTAGGATTTCCCAGAAAAAGTTGTATTTATAACAACCTCCCAGCTAGATGATGAAAGGACCCTGAGCATCTCCTCCTCTCGTTTCCCTGAGGTGATGATAGATACAGGAGGCTGAAGTCACAGGTAAATGCACTTCGTGCTGCCTGTCAGTCACACCTCACTCTGCTTCAAGTTACTGCAAAAAGCACTTTCCCCTCCTTTCCACAGAAGGATGGAAATGCTCATCTTCCAACCCCAGCTGCGCCCTGGAGGCCAAATTCATGGCAAGAACCTTTACTCGGGGAAGTATTGGTGTGTTTTTTTTTCCTTTTGCAAGCATGAATTGATGTTCTCACACGGAATTACTTCCTGGAGCTGGAGCTAACGCAGTTTAAAAGCTGAAATCCCACATTGCTGCTTTCAGAAAGCAGAAACTGCGTGCTACGGCTCTCCTAACAGCAGAAGTAGTCGGTGTAGTAACCTCAGAGCAGCTCTCAGCCTCCCTCAGGATGCTGCACCCAGGTGGTAACATCTGCTCAGCTCTATCTGCAGCCCACACAAACGTCAGAGTGCCCGGACAAATGCCTTGAACTTCAGCGACGCAGGCAAGAAGTGAGTCACTTACGGGTGTGACAGCAGCACAGTGGAAATACACGGGTTCGGGCATGGCAGCCGGCAGCTTGACCCACTGGAAAGTCTGCAGGTTCAGCTTCCAGACGTCTCCCAGGATCACTTCTCCGTTGTAGCCTCCGCAAACGAACACATCTGCAGGAGAGGGGAAACCCGCAGTGCTTACATCCCTCGGGCGTTACAGGACATGCTGCAGATGAGGCAAGAACCTTTCTAATCGGTTTCAGGCTCACCATTGAGGTCGTCTCAGCACAAGCTCTCAACACCTCCCAAGTCAGTCCCACCCTACCGAGGCCACTTCGCAGCCCGTGATCCCAGCCCTGCTACGGCAGGTGCAGGACGAGCGCCTCTGAGCAGCACGAATGCAGGACGATTCCTGCTTTAAGGAGCTGCAGCAAGCCCTAAGCAGCCTGACATCCGAGGTTCGAGCTGATTCCAGTGGTTGTAAACCCGCAGGGATCAGTCACGGCCCTGGCGCCCAGGCTGATGTGCACCAGGGCCAGGTCCTCGGCTCCTGGCTTTGCACAAGTTCTCGATGCTGAAGGTGGCTGGAAGCATCTCCCAACTCCTGCCTTACTTAATTGCCACATTCAGCAGTCCTAAGAAATAGAATCTGCTACATCGCTCTTCTGCACTGCTCAGCACGTTTACACACCCAGCATTCAGCAGTGGAACTGGAAACGGATTTAAAAAGAAGGATCAACTCTCTAACGACTTCTTCAGTCTGTTATGAGCAATATATTACTTATCAAGGTTGGAAAAGTGCATTCTTTGAGGACAATGAGGCAAGGAAAGGGGTCCAAACCTTGCTTAAGAGGTCCAAATGCCACCAGTCAAAACGGGACAATCGAAGCGGACTGCACGTGCACGGCCCTCTTTAAGCTGTGCTTCGAAGAGCTCTGTGCAAGTTATTTACAGTGAGAACATCGGGAGGAGCAAAAGGCTCTGCTGAGCTCTGGGCAGCTCCTAGCACATAACACAGCCGCAATTTTAATGGAGAATGGAAAGACTGAGGTGCTAGCTCTGCCACCGCCTCGTAATCCATGCCAGGTGAGCATCGTGGATGTACAGCACCATGAAAAGGACACACCACGAAAGAAACCCCTGAACAATCTCGTCTCGAAAGAATTCAGCTCCCAGGACTTGGCCCCACTTGGATTTTCACAGCAAACTGTGAAGCCAGCAGCTGAGTCACCAGGCTGTAAGAGCAGCATCGTTCAAACCCCCGTGTAAGCTCACCACCAAGATGTTGCGAAGTATCACGGACACTCATGGATAAATGTTACGCTATCGTGCTAAAACACGCGATATTTTATGTTAAGGTAGCCACATGACCAAAGGAAACCTGTACGTTGTGTAAAATACTGCCGAATTCCTGACAGGGACAGCACTGTGCATTTCAGAAGTAAATTTGCCTACAAGATCAAGCTCCCTCGTACGAAGAGTGGTGTCAATTAGGTGGTATAATGCTCTTAACGGGAAATAAATCCTCTTCCAGAAAAGATACGCATGCCCTGCAGCTCCCTCCAACGTGGTTTGTCACCGCTAGGCTGTACCAAGATACACCAATTTTCAGCAGGCAGGCTTTACCGTTTTTTATCTGAACACAGCTATGGCATCTTCGGGCTGCTGGGAAGCCTGAGGGGGAAATAAGAGAAAGATATCAACTCTAGCTGCTTTTACACTGCTCGCACAAGTGGTGATTTTACCTCAACATATGATCAAGGACAAGAGTCCCTTTTTTCATCAATAAGGGCTTCTGCTTTCCTGCAATCCCAGCTCTACCATCTCTAATTTAACCCCTGGCTGTTTCACGTTTGACTTCTATTTGCTCTCCAGGGAAGAAAGAAGTGGCAGGATCTCACTCCCCACAGCCTCCAGCTCTCCCCTCTGGCTTTTCGGGGGACTCCCACTGCTAACCAGACCAGCACCTGGTCCCTCAGAGGGAGCAGAGATGGGCAGGGGGGGAGAGAAGCCAAATAAACTCCATCTGTGTTAGTTCTCACTGCTAAAGCTATAAAGGAGCAGGGTCCTGAAGCCAGTTTAAGTCATGACTACAACAAGGCTTCAAGGCAGGCTTTCAGACTGCCAGCTAACACCATTTTTGCACATCCTGGCCCCTCTCTTGTTTAACGATGACGACTTGGTGACATTTCCAGACTCACCAACTTTTTCATGAGGTTTCGTGGCAATTTCCTCCCAGGTGTTGGTCTCAAGGTTGTACGCGTGGATCTGAAGGAGCAAAGAGGAGCTGTTAGTTGCTCTTGGCTCTGCCAGCACCACGATGACGCAGCTGCAGGGTGACAAAACTAGATTCTGACCCGGGGAGCCACTATAAATAACGCCTCTGGATCATCAAGTGTAAAAATGAAAATAGCTAATGCAGCCAGTGACTAAGCAGGGATAAAATCACCTTCAAAATGTACCAGCTTTCCTCCTCAACTTTGCTATTTGAGCCCCAAAGCTGGACAAAAAGAAGATTGCTTTTAGGAAAAAAAAAGGACCAATAAAGCCCACACCCTCCAGTTCTCAGAGGTATTTAGAAGTACTTAGTTCATACTGCACCTAAGAAGACAAAAATGCAGAGAACGAAGCGGAAAAGTCACGTTAACTTCTACAGTTTCAGCTTTTTTTTGGAAGTGGAGCGCTATTTAAAGCCTCCTCATTTATCATCTCACCATTCCAAGACGAATTCACCCTTCCCTCCCCAACTTTTAACGGGGAGAAACGTTTACCACCAGAAAGGAAATTAAAACTTAGGATTAAGGGAGAAGACAAGGAAAGAGTCACCACATCAATATTCAAATTAAACATCAAGGAACTTCTTTCTTTGGCACTTTCCTGTTTTGGCACAACTGCAGGATTTAGAGATATGTCCCAAGAGTTTTTAAACAAGCATCTTTGATAACAGGTCTGTGAGAACAAAGCTGTTCTGCAGGTCTGTGTTGTCATTAGGCAACATAGACTCATCATTTGTAAGTCCACAGGACATGTTTGTGGTACCAGGTTTTACAGCAACAGGAGAGAAATCTGCTCCAAGTAATTATTTTTGTTTTTATTTTTAAGAACCAGCTCTCCAGAGAGATGAAGTGACGGTGCTGGTTATGCTTCACTGCAGAAAATCTCCTGTCGAGGCAAGCCCTGTAGGTTTCTGATCATCTTACCTTATCTAAGGAGTAAGCTGTCCAGGAAGTTCCACCTCCCAGGATATAAATCCGTTGACCATCATGTGCAATTTCATGTCTGTACCTGAAGGTGCAGAGACGGACATTTAGCAGCACAAGGAATTGGTGCAAGCGAGCAAGAACAAAGCTTTCCGCAAACACTACCCCATTTGAGTGGTTTAAGCAGACATCCCAAGCCTGGCCACGCTGTGCCAGTCCCTCAGGCTGGCAGTTTTCAGATGTGGAAGCTTTCACGAGCAACCCAAGCAGCACTTCCAAAGCTGGAAAGGCATTTTCTGAGAGCAGAGCAGCACGGACCTGAAGTACAACAATTTCTGGAGCACCACGGCAGCCCTCAATACTCCTTTCCCTTCTCACCCTGAGGTCACTAACAGACCTCCTTCCTCCACACGCTACAGAAGGAGACAAGGGACAGGGATCAAGCAGAGTCTCGTCCCCTCCGCAGCACTCAGCAGCTGCCCCAAGCCCCCTTCTCTGGTCTGGCACCACACAGCACAGAGCGGTGCCTGGCAGGAGCTGCACACCCCATCCCTAAATCCTCCTGCGTACCAGACCCAGGAGGTTCACAGACACTGCTCTTGAAGTGCTCAGCTGCCTGTCCGCGCTCTCTGAGCTTCTCAGTCCCAGTAAAAGCGGTGACTCCCCAGCGTAAAAGCTCTCCAGACCGACAGCTTCTCACCTCTCCTCTGGCATGTCACAGGACATGTTGTTTGGTTTCAGCTGGATCCACTCCCTAGTGTTGAGGTCTAGCTTGTGCAGGTCAGTACTGTAGATGTAACCGGTCGTCCCACCAAACACATACAAGGAACCATTGATGATGGCCATGGCCTGGAAGGGAACAGGGAAAACAGTTAGGAAGGACACGTGGCAGCAGCGTCTGAAGTAGAATTATCCTCCCGAAGCAAGACGCTGCTTGCAAAGCTCTACCCACAAGTTCTTCAGAAGGTATACAAAGAGCAAATGAAGAAAATACACAAAATACAGAGGGGTTTCTGTAGCTCCATGGTCACAAAATGAGTACCTAAAAGGAACAGAAAGCAAAACTCCCAAGGGAAAAGGAAGTAGGGGCTAGAGGAGAAAGCTGGGGCACGAGGCAGGGAAGAAGCACAAGAGAGCTTGAATTCTGTAAGAAAAATTCTTGTTTCAGTTTCATCAGGGAAAGCAGTGTCATGGCAACACCAACATTCCTGGAAAGAGTTTCTAAAACCCAGCAGAGAGGTTTCTTAGCGTAAGCCTCGGTGATGCTCCCTTACTGACAACAGCCAGTGCACCGAGCCCTGAGCAAGGCCAGTCCTGATCCTCCCAGTCAGGAGCTGGCATTTGGACTGGCTCACAGCCTGCCAGCAGCCGTAGCAAAAGGCTGAACCCTCCGTAACTGCAAGAGTGGAGAGCTCTAAAAGCCAAGGGGAGAAGGAAGGGAAAGTGTTCAGAGCTTCAGGGAGAACACGGAAGATACAGGGCAGGACTTCCCAGAAAGGCAGAACAAATGGCACGAAATATTGTGTAAGCAGCAGAAGGTGCCAAGAAGCTTAATAAAGGAAAAAAGCCACAGAGGAGACAAGTCTGAGCAGCGAGCCAGATGAGCCAAGAGGAGCTGCTACGTTTCAGACATCGGATGATTTGAATCTGTGCAGCAGGGGCTCAAAGCAAAGAAAACCCTGCATCTCCTTCACACGGACCTTATACAGATACTGGTATGGAGACTCTTCCAGACCAGCATCAGCTAGGCAGCAGGAACACGCATAATAAAGCCCTGAACGCAGTGGTTAAGCCTCACCAAATGGAGACAACCTGTACAATTCGGAAGCACTTGGGAGCGTCGGGTTGAGGGCGGTGCAGGCAGCCCTTCCCCGACACGATCCGAGGTGGAAGAAGAGGTGCAGCTGCTGCCCAAGGCCAGCTAGGGCTCCCCTGCGAAAGGGGAAGACAGCCCTCCCTGACCCCAGGCGTCTGGCATGCAGCTAAATGAGAAATTAGGTGGCTTACAAACGTCTGCACAAATACACGGCAGTGTTACTGGAAAGCACAGCGAAAGCTGGCAGACCTCCCACCAGAGCGAATCTAGTTTTTTGTGCTGTGTTTGACATCAAGCTCATTCAGGACACTATGGACGGTTTTAAAAGTTGTTATTTTAACATAAATAATTCCTACCAAATGTTGTTTTCATTTATATTTGGGATTTTAAAGGCTCTGAGGAGGCTACAGAGCAACTCCAGAAACTCAGCTACTGCTTCTATCAGATGTACCTTTTCACTCAAATGCATCTGGCATTTAGTTAAATGTGGGGTTTTCTAACTGCAAGATTCTTTGAGATTTCAAAGGAAAAGGACAGTTTTGAAGATCTTTTCAAGACACCACGTAGCGTACTCAGGCACACGCACCGTGCCCAACAAGTGCTGCGCTTCCTACCTGGCCGTAGATTCGATTGGGTTTCTTCCCTCGGCAGCTGAGCAGGGCCCACCTCTTGTATTTGACGTTGCAGACGTGGACATCGTTGCCGTTGCTCTCCCCAAAGGGGATTCCAGTGCCCCCGAACACGAGCAGGTTGTTGCCGTGCAATACGACTAGGAAAGAGAGAGCAGAGACTTGTTGCTGCGAGACGCAGCGAAGCAGAGCGACTCCGCTCCGTTCAAATACCCCGCAACTCACACCACACATTTATGGCCTCGAAACGCTCTAGAAGAGCAAGAATGCAAGCTAAAACCATGGAAACCAAGGGCTCGCTTTTAAAAACGGCTAGTGAACAAAGAGAGATCTATTTTGGGTGCTCTGAGATGGCTGATTGCATCAAGCACCTGCCCGCCGAAAACACAGAGGCCTCGCAGCTGTTAAGCGAAATTCCCAGAGACATTTGAAGTTTTTTCTTCCTCTTGGCCTCAGTCCTGGAGAAGAGGAAGAAAAACCAAAAAACCCAACCCAAACTCACGGCCCACGTGTACAAGAGATGGAAACAGGACCCAGATTTCCCAGTTCTTGCCTGGTTTTGCATTCCACCAATTAAAGCAGCTGCAGGGGTCGATGCCTAGGCGCTGCATTTCCATACGTACGTGACATGGAGGCTAGCTCCCTGGGCATGTAGCCTTCCGTGCCCATCTGATGCCAGGTGTCCGTGGCAAAGTTGTACCGCCAGAGCTCCCTGAATAGCGGGTAGTCCTCGTTCTCCGGCCCACCGGACTCGTCGTAATCAGGATTGTAGCCTCCAAACACGTACAGGTTGGCGTTGTCCGCCACGCACCGATGGCCGCTCCTCGCTGGGGGAGATCTGTGACCTGCAGCGCAAAGAGAAGGCGGGGGAGCTTTAGGGGGGCGTCTTGTCTGACAGCAAGGGAGCACGTCTGCAGCCGGGAGGTGATGGTTTTCATGTCAGATCCACCTCCCTGAGCAGGGACGGGGAGAGCCGCTGCGTGTCACCGCCTCGGTCACGTCCACTGCAGCCCCCCGAGCACAGGCCCGCAGCTCAGTGCACGAGAAGCCTTCCAGATGTCAACCCTTCTGCAAAAGCTACCCTCAAGATTTTTTTTTTAGTTATTATTTGTTAACAAACTCCTTTCTGGCATTCCGTGGGACTGATTTATTTAGGAAAGAGCTCCAAAACTCCTATGGGGAGCTCAGGCCTCAACCAGAAGAGGCAAGAAGACGGACGCACGCACGGCAGTCAGTCCAGGAAAAACTCAGCAGCAATAATCATGTTGGGCAACTGAATTCCTCGCTGGCAAGCGATCAAATTCCAAGCTTGTTCTGATTCAGTGCTCCGAAGAGGCTAGCACAGAGCCAGGGGTTTTCCTCCAGTGCGACACGGGGCCACGTAACGGAGGAAAAAGAGGAAAGAGAAGAATTGGGTCCCCGAACAAAGGATCTGGTTATGAGGCGGGTGTAGACCAGCACGGTTCCAAAACACATTTTTCTATGCAATATTACATGGTTTTGGTGAGGCTACCTCTCAGCTTCACCTTGAGAAGGACGATACGTAATGTTCCCCTAAAATTTCAGCGGGCAACCCATCAATCACACCCTCTGCTCATCACAGACTTCGGTTCGGCTGACAATAAAGACCAAAAAATAAAAAATAGAAGTCAAAAGCAGATCCCCACGGCTGCCCTCAGCCAGCAACCCACGATCTGCGCCACCCACCTGCTCTCACAGCTCTTTTACGGCCTTTTAAGATAGAACAGGACCCGGGGAAATGTCTCAAGACCCATATTGTTTCTTCTTAAAGCCCGTTACAGTGAATCAGACGCATGGAGTGGTAACAAGAAGGGAAGGGATGGACGGAAAAAATCGCTCGTCTTGTGCCTGCCTGCTGAGCCAGCCTCGTGCTCCCAGCTACCCGCGCACCTGCACCGAGGGGCGGTGACGAAAAGCATCGAGAGCTGCAGCCTGCCAGCTCCTGGCCTCGGCGCTGGACTGAACTGTTGACGCACAGCTTCAGAGGTGATTCACGGAGGGCAACAAACGTCCGTCCCTTCTGGAGCGGTGTTTTAAAGCCTGGAGCTACCGAAAGAAGGGACTCGCTTTCCTAAGCGAACCCAGGGGCAATCATAAAGGTATTTAGGGTGAAGGCGATCGTTCAGATGATTCAGTAGGCAGAGACATCTCCAGAGGACAATTCTTCTTATCCTGGATGTCTGCAGCCAAAAGCAGGCCCGAGAGGTGCCCGTGTCTCTCTGCAGCCATAGAGGAAATCCTACGGAAGGGCTCACGCGTCTGCACTCGGCCAAAGGAAGCTCGCCCGGCTCCAGTCGTCTTCTGCCTCGTCCCCGGCGGTCCCAAAGAGCCTGGAAGGGCTGAAAGGGGAGCGTAGCTCCAGGCGAGGACTGGCAGCACCGAGCACACAGCTGGCAGGGAGGATTTAGGCCAGTCACACCGTGTTTAAATGGTAGTAGGGAATGAAGAGTTGAAATATTGCTTTTACTTTCACTGTGGATCCTATTTCCCTGTTAAAACACCCGCAGGGAGAACCTCCCAGAGGGAAGAGGGGAATAAGGCTGAGTTTTGTACAAGGCGAGCAGATTAAAGGGCTCAATCCAAAGAAAATAAATTAAACAAAACCGAGGAGGCATCCTCTGCCACTCCCCTTTCAAAACGAAAAGGGAAGACACCTGGCCTTGTCAAGAAGTTAAGGTTCGACACGAAGGGCTCAGTGCTTGGTGGCCGCAGGTCCCTGGCACAGCAAGATGGGTGCACCAAGCACGTACGCAGCCCAGCAGCTCTCACCTCTTACCATTTCTATAGAAATCCATCTCCTACCGTTAGAAAATTAACCTTTTCCGGGTATTTTCCCGATGGAGAAGGGCACCAGAAGGCAGAGCTGGGGTCGGATGCTCCCCAACCCAAGGGTCTGCAGGGTGACCCTTGGCACGCTCCTGCCATGAGCCACGTCCTGCGAGTTCGTCGCCCGCTGCCACGACCCTGCCAAGAACTCCGAGGGCTCGGCACGCTACAGGAGCAACATTTCCAACCAAACGCTCCGTGTGTAAGGACTGACTTCTCTCCGAAGGCGTCCCGTTGCCAGCTTTGCTCTTCACCAAACCCCTTAATGGACCGGTTCTGCTCCCAGAGGCCCACAGAAGACAAATCTACTCGTACAACGGGGGAAAATCATCCGACACGTCTTCCAAGACACCTGTGCAGACACACTCACATATTAATCAATGAACTAAGCAATAAAACATTAAACCGAGTTAAATTTGACAATTTAACTCTTCCGTCCAGAACTGAAGTGGCCTTCATTCACTTTAAAAGAGAGTTTTAAACCAAGATTTCTCTTGTTCTGCCTTTTAAAGAAAGGAACCGTCCAAGTCGGATGTATTTAGGAGTTAATTGGGATTAGTTTCTTCAGCAGACAAGCTCTACGCCCTGGACCTCCAGCGAGGAGCTACGTTTCCATTTAATTATGCTCTATCTGATGCTTCACGGCTCCTTAATTCTTAACGCACGTTTTGGATGTGTTTGCTCACATCAATGAGCAAAACCTGCAGTGAGCCTGCCAAACACGCACCAGCTTCCGATGGTGCAGGAAGACAAAAACACCCAAAGGTTTGCTGCCTTCCTCCTGCAGGCAGCACAACCCCCCGCCGAGGGCCTCGCTAGCAATTCTCCAGTTAGATTATTAATTGTTATTAAATAATTCAGTTAGAGAAAGCGGCTTTAAGGAGTTTCATTGGGAAACGGGTTGCCTAAAAGCAAAGCATTGCTGCTTTGGAGCAGCAGCGAGCAGGCAGGATGGGAAGGTGTAGTCCTCGGAGGCTCCTTTTTCTTGGTGCTCAGGGCAGGAACGGGACTAAGAAGCCACCCAGCCAGAATTAAGTTGAAATACTGCGGCAGGGACGCAACAAGGACTACTTGGGGACAGAGCTGCCTGACAGAAGCTCGCTCGCTGGCTACCTTCACACGCCGACCTGTTGACACCCTGCTCAAGTCACCCTCCGCAAGGGATTCATTAAGTGACTTCAGGGGGAGCTGCTCGCACGGCCCGGATTAACTTCGTTAGAGCTGCCTCCTAATTGAACGCCTCTCCAGCGCGGGGTATTACCAGAACAAAAGGAGAGCAAGGAAAAAGGCGGTGTGAGCACCTGACGGGCTTCCTGACGCGGCACAGCCCAGCCCCTGACGCAGGAGACGTTTGTTTCCTACCTCTCAGAGAGCTCCAAAGGCAGAAGAGATCTGGGGAGAAGAGGAGAGAACAGAGGTGTCAGTGAGAACGTTTAAAAGAAACCCTTTGCTTTAAAGGAGGAAGGTTTAACGGTCCTGAATGGCATCCAACAAGGCTCCTGGCCAAAACGTCCCTCTTACAGGGAGGAGGACGCTAGAGTTTGAAAGCTGGATTGCATCCTACTGTAAATATCGCTCCTATTTCATCAACACAAGCTTCAAAGTTTATTAAATTCCGCCTGTGAGCTACGGAAATCTCTGAAAAGTCTGGAAAAAAAAAAAAAAGCTTGGTTTCAAGAAATCAGATTCCTTAAAGCCATCCGAGAGGAGAATTAAGCGGCGGAGCACGCGGTGAGTTCAGCGCAGCCACCGCCTCAGCGCCGCCACCGAATCGCGGGCAGCAAAAAGGGCGAGAGGCACTTCAAACGGAGCAGCACCGGGACAAGGTGCAGGGAACCAAGGCATCGGCTTTCCACCCGATTGTCCTCCCTCTGCTCACCGCAGGGAAAGGAACGCCGGCAGCACCTCACCGGCCAGGTTAAACGAGGGGGGGATGCACGCTGTGCTAGCCAGGTAGCTTTTATTTTTTTTTTTTAAAGGAAGGGAAAAGGTGTAATTAGGCAAATTCAGTTATCAGAAATATAAACAAGCAATTAAAGACTTGAATACTGAGCTGTTTTGAGAGCCTACATGAAACTAGCCTTGTCCTTACCGTGACCATGCTGCCAGCGAAACAGAAATTAATCTATTAATCAGCAGTAATGAGCTCTTGGCAGAGCGAGGTCTGCCTCCGCCATCAGCTTCTGCAGAGTTCAGTTTTACTTTTGAAGGGAGTTTTCTTTAATCACCACAAAGCCTCGTTACCGCCTCCCAGCCAAGCGGTTTTCCCCATGCTGCTTTCCTCGGCAAAGTGCAGGAGAAAAACGATTCCCGGGTCCTTTGGGGGCAAAGATACGCGGGGCGAAGCTGCCTACCTCGGGCTTAGGAGGCGAGGCTCTGGAAACGGACGCAGGCCGTGCTCTTTCACCACCACAGCCACCAGAATGTGACAGCAGCTCCTTTCCACGATCATAAGGCCTCGCTTCTGAACTCTGCCGCGTGCTGGTGCTTGCTAAGGGCGCAAAACCCAGCCTTTTGCACGGTCAGGCGGACAGAGTTCCACGCTGCAGGTGCCCGGTTTGAAGTTCTGCCTCTGTTGTGCCGGTCTCGAAGAATCGCTGAAGACCCACCTGAAGCTGGAGGGCGATCACAAAGCTTTGACACGCCGCTTGCCCCTCCCCAGCCACTGAAACGCAGAAAGCTCCTGACACCCCCAAAGCATCCGTGATTTATTTTGTTATACATCGCTGGCTTGGCTCAAGCAGCTTTTCTTCCTGCTTCCCTTGGCTGTTCGAAGGCGTGGCCGTTCGCGAAAAGAAAAGCACACAGGATAAAGACGATGGAAGTCAGAGAGCTGGCTGCTCCGTCCGGAATCCGCAGTCAACAAAATAATTACATGCCAGCTTTGAAGGCTTCACTCCTCATTACGGATGCTCACCGACAAGGAGAACCCGCGCAGTTCTCCGTCACCTCGCAGGGACGACCAGGGTTGAAGGGCACGGCCGGTCTCGACGTTCAGGGCTTCCACGTGGAGGTGAAATCCAAGGTGAATTCAGGAGCAGTGCCTGGTTTCTAACCTCCAGAAAAGGACCTGATCCATAAAAGTTGCCCACGTTTCTAAACCTCAAGGACGAGCAACCGCTTTGCTTCTTTGCCAGCCAAGTTGCTCATTTGAGAAATGACTCCAATATTGCAGACGTGCATTTGAAAACCACGTGCTGGTTTTTTTTTTAAGCGACACATCAAGCCTCAAAGCCATTTAAACACTGTGAGACCCTGAAAATTGGGAAAGAACGGCTCTCAGATCTTTCCTGCTAAACGAAGACTGCTTCCAACACCCCGTTTTACTGAGACGATCAGCCATAAGCTTGCGACAGCCACCCAGGGGTTAGAGGTGCCAGCACAGCCCTTCCTAAGCCTTCTCCTCAGAGCAGAGGCGTTCTCCCACGTCCTCGAGTCTCCCTCCTGCTTAAAGAGTGGCACCTAGAGACGCTCCTCCTGGAGCCACAGGAGCGTTTGTCACTCCCGTGCTTGCTGATGAAATGATCTGCACGAACAGACACGAATCCTCTTCGTCTCATGCGACTCAAACCTCCATTTGGAGGCTGTGCTCAAGGATTTTCTATAGAGCCTTTCTCTTCCTCGCCCGCAGCCCACCTGGAACAAAGCTCATTAACGGAAATAACTCGTTAGTCTTGCAGCGAAAGTGGCCTCAAACAGCCCCGGGGAGGGCAGCCCCAGCACCTCCCGGTGCGAGCCCTCTTTTTGCCCAGCCTGTTTCCATCGGGGTGTCCTCCGGGAGGTGATTTGCAAAGTCAAGGCTGCAAGAAGGCGGCGGAACTCAAGGCGAGGTCTCACGGAAGGTGGGGGTGACTTTATTTCTAAAAAAAACCCTTTAAGTAAGCCGGGTCTGGCCACTCGGAGCCCCAAGGAGCATAAACATCCAAGGGATCCGGCCGGGATCAGCTGGGGGATGAAAGGACGAGGGCTGCCAAGTCCTCCCGGGTTCTTCTGGCTTTAGAGAGACAGGCGAGTCCTGGAGAGGCCTTTCACACCTTTGGGGAACCGCTGGCTCCTCGAACGAGATCCTTTAAGCCTCACAGTTCCGCCTAAGCTTCACGGAAGCAGAAGGAGGCACCGCCTGCACCTCCTCACTTCACGTTTCCTTCAGATTTTGGTCGTCTTCTTGCTGGGTGAAGGGGGAAAGGAAGGGGCGCTGGGCCGTCCCCTCCTCAGCTCTGTGCTGTGATCGGGGTGCCGGCTCTTGCGCTCACGGGACATCGGTGCCACGACCTTACCAGAGCTCTGGGCTTGACGAAAGCAGCACGTTGCTCGGCTTTCCTCCAGGCAAACGCGTCCCTGGCTGTCACCACAAGCCACGCCGGTACATCCTGCTGCAGCCCTGCTGTTCTCACACTCGTGTCTTTGCCTCCTAGATCGTTCAGACTGGGCTCGGTGCTTTTATGCCAGACCTGCACGTTTCCCCTGCTGGCTCGGACGCGGCTCCCGCCGCACTGAACGCGCACAGACGCCCCGAGCCTCGCCGCAGATGCGCCAGCTTTGATGGAGAGGGCTTCAGAAGCCATAACCTGACCTCCAGCCCCCCGGAGCCCAGCACAAACCACCCAGGGGCACGCGTCACGCTGCGACGTTATCAGCATTACTACCAAAAACGCAATCTGCATTCCAAGCACGGACGTTTGCCATACGAAGTAAGAACTGCGGGACGTGAAGGCAACGAGCCCAGCACGACTTTGGGTTACCCCCTCCCCCGGAGGTGAAGAGCTACACGTTTCTGTACACATCCTTTTACCAAGATCTTTTTTTTTTTTTTTTTTTTTTTTTTATACGTCCCTTTTATCAGGCTCGGATCGATGGGCACAAGGGGTCTGTCCCGTGGTTAAGCCTTTCCTTCCAAACCTTTTTTTTTTGCGTTTCAGGCGTTGACGAGCGTGCGGCTGGCTGTGTTCCCCCGCGGCCAGGGCAACAAGGACGCTGTGACGGGTGAGGATTGCTGACTGGGAAGGGAGCAGAAGGGCCCAGATCCTCCGACCAGCGCTCAGAACGGGTCCCTGGAGGGAAGCGGGCCAGCTGAGAAACCAGAAGAAACTTTTGCCCCAGATAGCGGCAGGTTTTTACATCCTGAGCGTGCCTCGGGCAGCTTCTCTTCTTTTTTTTCTTTGTGTAAAGAGGAAAGGAAAGAAAGGAGCTCTGGAAAATTAAGGCACTGCTCTTAAACCAGCCCAAGGCTTCGGGCTTGCTCCTCCCCAAGACACAGACGGGTGCAGGATACTCGGGGTTTTTTTTTCCTGGTGTATTTTTTTTTTAAGACGTAGGAGAAATTCCGAACCTTTCTGCACAAAAAAACCTTCCAACCCTATTGTGACTGGGAAAATTATAGCTCAAGAGAAGAGCCTAAACCCGGAGGCAGGGAGATATTCAGCTCTCCGGATCGTTTCTGCCCACTTAACCCTGAAAGCGCGATGAAAACACTCAAATATTGCCGCCGTGACTCCATTTTCAGCGTGGACGGGAGGATTTCCTCCGAGTAGAGCAAAACCCACCCCACCTCTGCTGCACGCTCGTGATTTTTCCAGAGCTTACCCCCACCTAAGAACAGCTCCTTCCTTTTTCACATCCAACGGGCAGGTTTAGCTGCTTTCGGTCTTTTTTTATCGCCAAGCAGCAAAACCACACACAGATTGGCGGGGTTTTTTTTCAGCTGCTGAGGCACTGACGAGACTCTTCTGCAGAAACTTTTTGATAAATACCTTTCCTGAGAAGCCCTCAGCAGAAATATTCCACTTGAGGAAGCAGCCACGGCGACCCAGCTCCGACACCGGCCGAGAGCCGGGCCCTCACCTTTCTCCGCCGTTTCCCTGCGTGATTTAAACTCTCGGGGGGTGAAAAAAGGCAAAAACTGGAAGTTAAAATCTATTTGTCGTGGCCGTGTAAGAAAGAACAGAGGGAGAATGCGAGGACAGCAGCACCTGCGTAAAAAAGGACGCTCTGGTGTTTTACCGGTGCTGTTTTAGCAAGAAATGAACCCAGAAACACCTGGCTTACCGGGAGCTAAGGGGCTCTGCAGAGAGGCGTGGAGAGAAAATAGAAAACAGCCATTTCCAGGGCAGGCTGCAAGCTCCTCGCATGATCTACAGAGGGAATTATTTATAAAAAGGGGGAAAAAAAAACAGCAAAAAGAGCCACAGCATGCTTTGCAGAAAGATTCCGGGGCCCTACACGGTGGGAAGATGAAAGCACGGGCTGGAAGCTCCACAAGAGGAGTCAGAGGCGAGGGAACAACCGCAGCGGGAGGACACGTCGCCTGTCTGCGTCTCGGCAGCTGCTGGGGCTCCGTAAATAGGACCTCAACAGGTGCCAGACGGGGGGAAGACTCCAGCGAGCGACCCAGGCGAGGATTTCCACCACTTCTCAGTAAAAAACTGAAAGCGTGGAGCTGCCTGGCAAACCCCCCGGGCTCTCACACGAGGCTCGAGGCGTCCTCGCTGCTCTCGAGGACTCACCGGGGTGCAAACGCTGGTCCAGGTGCTGACAGTGCCCACGACAAGCTGCTGGTTTGGGGGGGTGGGGGGGCTTCGCACCCCCGAAAGGCTCTGCGAGGTGGGGATGGGGCAGGAAGGGCTGGGAATCCCTTAGGGGTGGCCGCACCCCGAAATCTGCGGCCCTGGAGGGTGAGGGCTGCTATGGGCACGAGGAGGGGAACCCCAAACCAGCTGGGAGCAGCATCACAGGAGGACGGAGCACCCCAAATCCCTCCCGGGATCTCAGGACTGGTAAAATGGGGGTGATCGCCCACCCTGTAGGATCGTGGGGTGACCCTGGGGTGCCCCAAATCCCTCCCAGGATTGCATTACTGATAAAATGGGGGTGATCGCCCACCCTGTAGGGTTGTGGGGTGACCCTGGGGTGCCCCAAATCCCTCTCAGGATCTCAGGACTGATAAAATGGGGGTGATCTCCCCTCCTGGGGATTGTGGGGTGACCCCAGGGCACCCCAAATCCCTCTCGGGATCACATTACTGATAAAATGGGGGTGATCTCCCCTCCTGGGGGATTGCAGGGTGACCGTGGCGTGCCCCAAATCCCTCCCAGGATCACATTATTGATAAAATGGGGGTGATCGCCCCTCCTGTAGGATCGTGGGGTGACCCTGGGGTGCTCCCCAAACGTGTGGGGGCTGTTGGGATGGGGGCACCCCTGTCCCCGGGGGGGTTCCCGAGACATTTAGGATTGGGAGGAAAGGGACAAGGGGAGAAAAGGGATTGGGGGGGCTAAAAGGGGAAGAAAAGGGACCGGGAGGGGGGGGAGAAATTAGGGGGGAAAAAGGGAACGAGAAGGGGAAAAAGGGGCCGGGGGG
>CM021697.1:1048518-1074359 GCA_011074415.1 Stictonetta naevosa | reverse complement strand
TTGTTTTTTTTTTTTTTTTCCTCCTCTTTTCTCATTCTTGCCCCTTCGTGGGGAGGCAAATCCTTTCCCCTGCTTCTCTCCGGAGCGTGGGCGGGATTGGAAATATCGGGATTTTGGTTATGGGATGGCTTTATTAATAGGTTTTGTTTACAAGGCGTGCGCCGGGGGGGGGGGTGCGCGCGGGTGACAACAGCACCCGAAACGTCCCCGGACCTCCCCCAGCAGGACTCGGGGCTTTTGCCTCCGAGGGCTCGAGGTCTGATTGAGTTCCCGGAGAGATAAACCAACTTAGTAGGATTTGGGGGTTATTTTTTGGGGGGTGAGGGAAGGGAAGGGCGCCGCCGTTCAGGGCGGCTTATCGAAGGGAAACTTGTGCTGCTCCTCTCGGTGTATTTTGGTGGTGGGTTTTGTTGTTTTTTATTTTTTTATTTTTTTCTTTTTTGAGCAAATAGGAAATGACTGGCGAGCACGGTTGAATCCGAGCTATTTTTATCCGGGGGTTTAAAGTTACACGCGCACACGGCGAACGCGAATCGCTGCCTGATCGCGCCTGGGGAGGAGGGTCGGCGATTCCAGCTGTTTGGTGGTGCAAAGGGGGGCAAAAAAAAAAAAAAATCTTGGGTAGGGACAGTGCGAGGAGAGCTCTGGGCTGGAGAGGCCCAACCTGAGCTGCTGCCGCTCTCCTTTCCCCTCCCCCTGCTATTTTTTTTCCCCTCTTGTTTGTTTAGGAGCCGGCGTCTCCAGCCATCGCAGCGTTTTTTAGGAGACAAAGAGCAGCTTTCCTCGAGCCTCTCCTCTCCCTCTTATTTCCAGAGGCTCCGGGGCCGTGCGCTGGTAGGTGTCGAGCCCCGAACGTCCGACGTCCCTCCCGGCACCAGCTCCTCTCTCTTTCTGCCCAAAGAAACCTGAGGGAGGCTCTCCCCGAAGCCCACCTCTCGCTGTCACCCCTTAACCCCCCCCCCCCCGGGTGTCGCAGGGTTTAGAGCGGCCGGTGTCCTGCGGCCGACGAACTTGGGAAGTTGTGCGTGTGTCAGATGACTGCACGCCACTCCTCCCTCCCTCCTTCCCCGGCCTTTTTTGTTTGGCTCGCCAGGCCCGGGCCTTTTCGCTCCCTGAGCTCCGCAAATGATTCCTGCCGGGAAAACCCACCCGAAATCAGGGTCTGTCCCGACCCCCCCCCCGGTGCCTTTTGGTGGGCACCGAAGGAGCGGGGACGTCCGAAGGAATGTACGGGGAGGCCGCTCCTGCCCGGGGCTCGAGGGTTTTGTTGTCGCCTCGCTTTTATCCCCCTTTTTGCTGCCATTTTCATGACGGTTTTCCCTTTTCGGCCTCTTTTTGCCTTCCTGCTGGGGAATAACGGCACGGATTTACGGCTACCTTTGGGGGGGGTGGGGGGGGCGACCGCTCGAGCAAACGCCTCCTCCTCCTGCTCTGACAGGTTCAGGAGCCGAGTGGGGGCTTCCTCCCCCCCCCCCCCATTTTCAATCCTAACATGTCCGGGGCCTTTTGTGGACGCCCCTTTGTGAGCGGGGAAGGGGAGAGAGAGGTTGCTCGGGCTGTCCCCGTGGATTTCCAGCGAGGGGGGAGCCGTGTGCTCGCGTTCCGTGTCTCTTGCTGATGTTTAATAACCGCCTGGGCGCTGATGTGCTGAAACTCTGAGTCACTCATTGTTTCTCCCCTGCTCGAGCTCACGCCGGGGACGGGCCTGCGGCGGCCGTCCCCGTGTCCTGGGGGGGATTTTCAGCCCCCGTTACGGTCGCCCAAACTTTTCCGGATGACCCCAAACCTTTACGGACTCCTTACGGGGCGTCCCCGTGCCCCAAAACATTTTGGGATCCGCCGGCTGCCTCCTCGAGGGCATCCCACCGGGTGCCTCTTTGGGGAGCCCCCAGCCTTAGGCTCCCGGGGGATCCCCCCAGCTTCCCCCCCAAGCTTTTGGGGGCGAGCCTTCGGCCTCGGAACCGTGTGGGTTTTTTTTTTTTTTTTTGCAGGCGAGAGGCCTCGGGCAGAGCTCGCAACTCCGCGGATTGGCTGCTCTGTTACTACCCGGAAACCACGGCCGGGGCGGAGCGAGCCGCCAGCTGATGGGGAGCCTTGGCCCCGAGGCCTTCACCCCATCCGAGGGGGCGCACCCGGGGGCTCCCCGAGCCCCCCCCCTCGGTCCCCGATGGCCAACCCGGAGCCGGGTTTTATTGTTGAGCTCTCCGAGGCCTCCCCCCGGCCGGGAGTTTGATCTGGTGCTGATTTATTTTCCTCCTTTTGTGGGTAGAGGCTCCCGGCTCTATTTTTAAGCGGTGGGGGGGGGGGAAAAAAGGGAAACGTCGCCCTGCTCAGGGCATGAAAAGAATTAGAAATAGTGCCCGGATCCCCGGGAATCTCCCCGTTCCCACCCGTTTACGGGGTCGTGGAGCCGTCGAGCGTTGTTCCCCCCGCTAAATTTAGGCTCGTCCCGAGGAATAAAAGCACAAAGCTCCCGAGTTCACCTGCGGAGCGTTCGGGAACCGCAACCCGCCGTTCGCTCCGCGGGGATCGGCCGAGGGTAGCACGGGGTTTACGTTTGGGGCTGAAATTCCTCCATCCGGCCGTCGGACCGACCGCGCTTATCGGCCGCCTTGAACGCCTTCCAAGGGCGCGTTGAGCAACGGGGCCGTCACGTGCCTTTGTTCTCTTTGGCCTGTCCCCAGGGGCAGAGCGTTGCGCGCTGGAATGTCTTGTTTTGGTAGGGCTCGGCGGCCGTCGTTGTTTTTCTCCTTGGAGGAGAGACGCTTCTGGAAGAAAACTTCGGGTGGTTTTTGTTGTGTTTTTTTTTTTTTTTTTTTCGGGATGTAAAAATTTCCCAACCTCGTGCCTCTTCGATGAGGTCCCCGGGGACGAGGGGAACGGTGTGGTGGCGTTCCGGGACGCTCAGAGAGGTGCCCGTGGTTCGGTTTCGGGGCTTGGAGATGCCCCCGGCACCCTCAGAACTGCTGGCACGGCTTGGGGTTTCGAAATAAAACCCGGCTCACCGCAACCCGGAGCGTGCAGAGCGACCTGCCGTGGGGGGAACTCTCAATCCCTGCTTTGTCCTGCCAAAACCAAACCAACTGGGGGCTCTGGGGGGGGGGGATCTCGGTTGCCTAAATGCCAACTTCCAGAGCATCGTCTCGCCGCTTTTAGGGCTGAAAAATCGTGGCAGTGCACCTGCTTCATCCTCTCATTGCGGCTGTTGTCGAGCCGAGGCCGTATAACGCGGGAGCAGAGCGCCCGCCGTAGCTCCGCGTCCTGGCCCTGCTTAAAGACAAAAAGAAAAGGCTTTGTGTCTCCGCTTCTGGGTAACTATTTCTCTGTCTCGTTCCTCGGGGCGATTTGGGGTGTTCCCGATACACGCAGCCTTTGCCAGGGCCGTGTGCCTGCTTCTTAGGACCGAACTGTCGTGGGATTGCTGATCAATCAAACCTCAGAGGCTGTTTTTGTGAAGTAACAGCTTAAAAAAAAAACCAAAGCGGATGCAGGGTTTTAGTAAAACGGCTCCCGTTGTGAAACGGTGTCCCTGTTGTGCTCCGTGCTGCCGTGCACCTGCTCTCGGGGGAAGCAGGGCCGTGCTCTGATTTTGGGGTGTCTTTAGAAGGTGGCAAATTAATTACTCCTTCACGTGCACGCTTAATTGCCGTCTTACCTCGTTGCCTACCTGTTTTCCGGAGCAGCTGGAGGAGATGGTTAACCCGGGAGCCAGCAGGCCGAATCCTGCGGGGTGCCACCAGGTCAGGCTGGCACACGGGGCTCGTGCTTTGGGTTTGTTGTGTCTGCTCCCCAGCCTCGTGGCGTGGGCTGGGGGGGTCCGCGTGGGGGCAGCGAGCCCCTGTAGGGGCAGGCGGAGCTGCTCTTGTCCATCCGTCCTCCTGGACAACTCACGGCGTGGATCCAGGACCCCAAATGCTCTGATTTTTTGCTTCTTGAGCAGGATTCTCTTTGTGGCACCCGCTGCCCTTCCCAGTCCCGTGCCCCTTTTGCAAGCAAAACCAAAGTCCTTGAGATAAGAGTCCTAAAAACTTTCCTCCTCATCTCTTTCTCTTGAAGTGGCAGGGGCTGGCCGGCAGCAGGCTGTCAGGAAAGGAGCCGTCCACCCGAAACCAGCCCCGTGTGTGGCGTGAGGGCTGCTTGCAGCCTAACCCGGCGTGCTCAGTACCTCCTGGTGCTCGGCGCCCTTCTGAAACCGCGATTTAATCGGAGTCACAGCCAGGAGAAACCCGTACCGGGCTGCTGTTGAGGTAGGAAAGTGTCCCCGGTTAAAAGGACAAACCCTGTGTGGGTTCCCAGCCCACGAGCTGCGTTTCACCGCCTGCTTCAACCAGAGGGGACGTGACGGCAGGGGAAAGGTGTCTGGATTTTCTGCTCGGCTGTCCTGCGAAGATGAGGGAGGGCTGAATAACAATTTTTAATACCGGCTGTGAATTAATTACACGCGTGGGTGCGCGTGGAGGAGCTCGCTGCGTGCGTTCAGCTCTCCTCCGTTTCCCCGTGGGTTTTGTCCGTGTGTTTCTGGAATAACGACTGCGGAGCAGCGCCCTTCGGGTTTCCTCACCCAAACAGTGTGACTACAGCATCGTACGGCTTTCTGTCAGGTCAGCCTGTGCCGGGCCCCGTGGATCCCAGCGGGGAGCTGCCCTCCCCGCGAGGACATGCCCCGAGTCTTGGATCTTCCTCCGCGTCCCCTGGAAGACTCGGTTTTATTGCTGGCAGAGCCGCGGCGTTCTCACTGATTTTTTTTATTTTTATTTTTCCCCCGCTAATTCCTGTTTCTTTTTCTGCCTTCTTGGGATGCTTAAAATCGTTTGTCCCTTGATGCTGATGCACTTGGAATTCTCTTTGGCTGTTGCAGAGAAATGCACGCGGCAGCATGTCACTGAGGCGATCTCTGCTCAGGTTCTTTCCCTTCCTTCCCCTGCTCAGCCCCTTTGGCCACTTCGATCGAAGCGTTCCCTCCCCATCTTCATTCTCCATCTTCCAGTTCCTCAGACTTCCTGATAACGACCTGCCTGTGATGGAGGGTGGATTTACAGCCTCTTGGAGAAAAATTTCGCTGCCTCTTGGGCTCGCACAGCCGTTACCGGTTCGCTGCAAAAATCCTGATCCCGGCTCAGGACTCAGGTTGGTTTTGTCGTCACCGTTGCAGCTTCCAGGAGCTGTCCTGTGGCCTTAAATCGTTTGACTTCTCTAGATCAAACTGATTCCGCCTCCAAAGGGAAGCCAAACCACTCACAGTTCATTTTTTTTTTGGCATCCTGCGTTCCAGAGCAGGTAGAGGGCATACCTGACAGTTTTGGAAGTATTAGTGTTGTTCTGTTGACTTTAATCCCTTTTAACCTGCAAATTACAGAACGTACCTGTACAGCCTGCCTGCAGGTCACGCAGGAATGTGCGGAGGCTGGTGTAGGCTTCCAGGTATCGGGGAGTCAGCCTGGGGAAGGGGTTTTCAGTCTAGCCACTTGGTTGTTCCCAGGGGGTCGAATACTTTCCCTCCAGAAATGATTACATTTCGTCGGTGCCTGCTTTCCCTGGAGTAAATGCTGATAGAAATGTAAAATATTTTCTCTGAGACTGTACAAATAGCATCGGGGTGGATTAATCTAAAATATTCTGCGCTATTTGGGTGTAGCCGGCTTCATTTTTTTTGCCATACTCCCTTAAATACGAATGTTTTAAGTCGGTGTTAATGTTTTTGTTAGGAAAAGTCTGCGTTTGTGACAGTTGGTGCTCTTTAAGGGGGCTTACCCCCAGAGGCAGTTGTCATCCCCCGTGAAAGGTTGAGGTTAAAAGCTGACAGCTGCTCGTTCCATAAATTTTGCATCATTTCCTAATGCCACGGGGCTTGCCACCTGGCCTCGGGCACTCTCTCCTGCAAGTGTGTAGATGCTAGGTGTGCAAATGGCTGCGGGGTGCTCCTCGGGTAACAGCAGCTGGATCCTGGGCGGTGTCTGCGGACCCGCTCTCGCGGCTGCATCGCGACGGTTCGTACCGGAGCGGAGGTGAGCAAGAGGGAAGGACGCAGAGCGAATGTTGAGAGAGGAAGGACGGTGCCCAGCCTGCTGGCTCCTGAGCAAGGTGTGACACTGGGAGGTGAGCTGAAGCGTGTTTGCACAGCACAGAGAGGCTTTGGCAGCCTGGAAGGTCTGAGATTGGGACTAAAACCCAGCAGGGTTTAGGGTAGGATTAGGTTGTTATGTGTTTATCGAGGATACCTCCCTTGGAGCCTGGGAAGAAGCTCCTTTGGAGGCGAGGATTTCTCACCTGCCTGCTCTGGTGCTGCTCACCCCGGATCCGAAACAGCTGGGGGGCTCTGGGGACATGGTGGGACAGTGCTCGGGGTTGGTGTGGTCTTGAGTCAGGTGCCTAGAAGAAAACATCCAATGTTTTTTATGTACTAAAACACAAAACACGCGGCGCTGAAGCAGGCTCCCGTGTCCCCGCTTAACCTCCCGCGTGGTAAATGAGCAGCTGCGATGTTGAAACAATTGATGAATTATTAACTGAAGTGCTTCGGCGTCTTTTGGCCCTTTGTTTTGTCTCGACGGTGGCAGGATCGGCCACGTGCTGGAGCTGTGAAGCCAAGCGTTGGGGCTGGGGAGAATGTCCCGTAAGACACCCGCTTTTTGGGGCAGAAAAACCAGATAAGAACCTAAAACCAGGTGGCTGCTCAGGGCTTGAATAAAACTTTGCTTTTCCAGGTGTTTCTGGATCTAAATGGTATCTTAAAACTGTGCTACTGACCTGTAGTTTATTTTATCACCACTGTGGAGATGGTTTAAGAGACTCATCTTGGTTTTAGGGGCAGGTGAAGCCGCTTTGCGTCTTGCTTAGCCGACTGTGAAGGGCTTGAAGACCTTTTTTATTCCAAAAAGAACCGAGTTTGGCTTTTGAATGCGTTTATGGAGAGTTTGTTGGCTTTTTTTTAAAAAAAAACAACTCAGTTTCAACCTTGGGAGATCTGCACCAGGAGGAAGCTGGTGCTTTTGAGACCTCGAGGAACAGACCGTGGGATGGAGTCGGTGGTGGATGCAGTGCAGAACTACACCTCGTGTCCTGGAGGTTCCCAAAGTTTTATTTGGAGGAGGTCCCTTTTTTAGGAGCAGAGAGAAGTTAGCTCCGTGCAGTGAGAGCTTCTTCATCGGTGGAAGACTTCCAAGCTGGTGGAAGCTGATTCTCTTTTACCATCTCCTTTCCGCTGAAGCCAAATGAAACCGGTTACGTTTTTCTCCTGCCTGATACCACGAATTCAGCCTCGCCGACCTGCCCCTCAAATCTTTAAAGCCCCCACGGCTGAACGGGAACGCGTGCAGGGCGCTGGTTTCGTGTAGCAGCCGTGCAGGCCCTGGACCTCGCAATAACTGGGCTGCTTTCCTGCTGAGGTCGAGAGGTGTCCGTGTCGAGGGGACGTGGGAGCTGACCACCGCGGTGCGTCGCAATGCTTCTTGGAGGTATCGACCTTGTGGTCGGCTGAAGAACAAGTCGTGGACTGATTTCCGTGAAAGTTTTGGGGGCGGCCTTGTTTTGTAACCCTCTGTAAGGTAAACAAGGCTGAAGCAGCCCTTCCAGGAGCGAAGCACTTGTGGAAATGTCAAATCCAGCCGTGGTGTGACTCAGCATGGTTAGGCTGACTTGCCCCTCGGTGCTACCAGAGGAACATCCCACTTATTTTATGTTTTTTTTTTTGTTTTTCCTCTTAAGGCTTTCAACCTGCCACCGTGCCGGTTGCGAAGTGAGGAAAGCAGCGACAAGAAGGAAGCTAAAACCATCGTCGCTTTGTTTATGGGGCCTGCCATCGCAGGTAACTCAATACCTGCGGCCTAACGGAGGAATCTGTGCGGTTATCGGGGTGAGCTTAGATCCCAAAAGGAGAACGTGGCTTGGAGAGACGGGGGGTGGGGACGGTGACAGCTCCGAAGTTGAGTTGTCAGAAATCAGATCCTCATAACCTAGTCCCGGAGCCTGTGTTCCTTGAAAGGGAAGGTATGCGGGGAGGTGTGAGCTCCCCCTGTCCCTGCCTGACAGGAGTAGCTGCCCCGTGCAAGGGAGCTGCCTGCCAGCTCTGCTTCGCCCTCTTTAAAAACCAGGGACCCTATCGAATTTGCACGCTTTGTGCAAAGATCTTGGATTAAAACAGATTCTGGCTTACTTGCAGCTGCTGAGAAACTCACTCGTAACCTTTTCCTTTTTTTAACTGCCCGGTTTCTGCCCTATATCCTTTTTGCTTCATGTTGGCAACGTGACCAGAAGGTTGCCAAAAAAAAAAAAAAAAGGTGAGTTTAAAGACTTGCCTCATTCGGGCCACGAAGGAGGAGAGTCCACCAGTAAACGGCCGTGCTCTGCTCCCTGTGCCGAGGGGAATCTCCAAGCCCTGGCTGTGAGAAGTGGAAACCAGAAAGAAACACGTCCCCACGGCCTCAGCGAGGTGTTGGGACTGCGAGCCCCGTTTTAATCATCAGTCACCGCTTGAATTTCCTCGGGATGATTCCGAGATTCGCGTCTTGCCAAATGGGAAAAAGAGGAGTGGTAAACCTGAGATGATGCGCAATAGCGCTCTCATGATGCTAAGCCCTTTTGCATCCAGGAGAAGGCGTTCCTTTGCTAGTAAAGGCACGCCACCGCCGTGTGTGCTCTGAAAGAAGTGAGCAAATGTGCTGACCCGCTGCGGCGAACTTGATGTCGAATCCTGCAAGGCTGATTGACCACCGGCCGCTTAAACCACCTCCCATCCTCTGGTGCTTAACTCAGTTTTACGGATTTAGTGCATAGATCGGCTGGGAGAGGAGCGTTTCATTCTCGGCACACGGTGAAGCCGGAGGATTAGGTTCTCGTGCTAGGATTTGGAGCGATCAGATCCGAACGCGGGAGCTCCTCTCCTTGAGCTGCTTCCCATCGGTTCCTGCAGGCACGCGTCCGTTGGTGCAGGTCCTCAGGTGTGCCCTCCTGACTCACCTCTGCAGGGACTTGCCAAAAAACTTGGCTTTTTGAATGCCCCGCTTCAGGGTTTTTTTTAAATGTCATCTTTTGTGAAAGGAGAAATCTTTCATCGCTTCAGCGTGATGCGTCGGAAAAGGATTCTGGGTTAAGCAAAGATTTTTGTGTTGTGCCTGCTTCGTCATAGCCAGGAACGTGTTTAGTTGGGTTATTTGGCGGTGCAGGTTCTAGCAAAGGTGATTTGAGCAAAGGGTGCTTCAGGACACCCAAACCCTCCTTGTGCCTCTGCTTAGCACACGTGGCTTCGGCTCCTTCCAGGCTTTTTTCCTCCTCTGGCTTTTATTTGGATTCTGTTGCCCAAGTGGGGATGATATCTGAGAACAGCTTACGTTGTGAGAGGCTGCTTTGAGTCTGCTCCCGTTTCTCTGTCTTGTGAGAGCCAAAAGTTTGTCCCGTACTCGCAAATATTGCACTTGACGTCGTTTCCTTTTTTCGACGGCAGTTTGTTTGCAAGAGCTTCCTGCGCAGTAAGGCTGGGGTGTAGCCGGAGTCGTCGGGGTCAGGAGCTGCATCAGGGCTTTTGTTTTTATTGCTCATTTTAAGAGCCTCAGCATACAGCCAGACAAGCAGCAAGCGAGTCCTTAAGTTGTCCTCTGGGCCTCTTGGTGGCTCCCAAAGTCAGATTTCTTTCCTGCTACCTGAAATTCGGCATAATTAGGACACTTCAGGGTACTCCGCGTGCAGCTCTCTCATCAGCCTTCTGCAGACTCGGACAGCACAAGAAGCAAGTCTTGAGGCACGTGAACCCCGTAATGTCCCCTTCGTTCCTCAGCAGGACGTAGGATGGATCAGAAGCCAGAACCACCGGGCTCCCTCAAAGCCAAAGGATTTAGGTTTGACTCACCGTTGGGTTCCTCCCTTCTCAAGCCGCCCAGGAGGCGTGTAAGGACTCTGCGGTGCGCGCATCTTCCTCCTAGGACCTGGACGGAGCTGACCAGCCTGCCCCGTGAGTCACAAAACCCCACAGCGACCGTTTTTAGGTCATTACCAGCCTGGGCTAAATTTAGCAGATGAGCCAGAAGCGTGAGGCTTCGCATCCAGCCTCCTGCTTGGCCCCTGTTTCCTGGGCTGTTCGCTCGGGCTGCTCCCCGCGGCTGCTCGGATGTCTGAGGGAGGCGATTCCCTGGCTGCTGCTGCTTCTGGAGCAGGTAAACCGCCAGGGCTCGCTCGCAGAGCTGCTAAAGAACACCATACGAGGCGGAGGGGGAGCTCTTCATCTCGCAGATTACCAGCTCGAATCCCCTCTGGATGGATGGTTCCTCCAGGAGGAGAAGCCTGTCTGATGGACGGTGCATCAACCGCCCGCTGCTGGAGGCGTGCACTGGGTCTGGGGATGCTCCTCTCATTAGGGATGCTCCTCTCATCAGCATTAAAAACCCCTGAAGCAGAGAGCATCCCCCTCTCCTTGCTCTCGAGCCCCACATCCCTGCTAAAATCGCAGAGATGAGTAAAAGGGAGGGGGGGAAACAGTTCTGCTGACGGCACAATGGAAAATGTGAAGCCTGCTGGGAGCGGAGCGGTGGTTCTGCCCCTCCAAGCTGCTCTTGATTTTTCCCTTGCTCGGTTGTTTCGGGATCCTGTTTGTTTGCAGTAGCCCGCTGCTTAACTGGGGGAGTTTCCGTGGATTAGGCGCGTTGTCATCAAAACTGGCTTAGAGCGTGTCGAGTCGTCTTCGTTCTGATTTATTAAAGAAGCCTGGGGTAAACGCGTGGCTTTGAGACGCTCGCCGGCTCTGCCGGGGGGGTCACCTGTAATTCGGAGCATCTGGCGGAGCTCGCTGCTTGGCTTTTTGTTCTGCAGCCCGCGAGCTTCGGGGTTGTTTTTTTTTTCAGCTCATCTCCGAAGGAAGAGGCGCTTCAAACTCGGTGACAAAAATCCCACTTTCCAGGCAGCTGCAGCGCTAACGACCCAACTGCGTTAATTAGTTCTTAGCGCAGTTACGGCGGTGCTCCTTTGTCCCTGCTCTAACGGTGACCCGAGCGGATGATGTCAAGGCATCTTCTGTTTTGGCCGAATTTCACTAATTACACGGAAGCGCCGCCTAATTGACTGCTTTTTTTTTTCTCTGAGCCACGTAATAAACCTGAGGTATCGCTGTCCCTGCAGGAGTAGCTTGAGGCGAGTGGTTGTCCCCTGGCTATCAGAAATATGCGGGCATAAATTGGGCTGCGTAATTTGTCGAAGCCCCCTGGGCTCTGCCTTCAGTTAACCGATGCCCCTCTCGTTAGGGGACTGAGCGAGAAGGGGCTAATTAAGCCCGGGCAGATGGACTAGAGCAAGCTCTTGGCTCGGAAGCGAAAGGGCCGGGAGATGGAGTTGCTCCTGACCTGAGCAAACACAAACTCGCCCTGTTCTGGTCTCCCTCTTGAGAAGGACTTTGGACCTTGGCAGGGTGGGAAGCCCCGGGACTCTCCTCCAAAAGGGCTTTGAGGTTATCGGCCGTGAGAGCTCCTTCCAAACCCTCCCAGGGAACGTTCCCGGTCTGCCCCCGGGGCTCGGCGAGGTTGTTTCGGAGGAAACTGCTGGGTCGAGGCGCCGAGGACTGCGTGTTCCGTGTGTTTTAGGAACACCCGCTGCTGTTCTGCTGGTCGTGGTGGTGTTTTTTTTTTTTGTTTTTAAATACCTTTTTTCCCTTCCTCCGATTGTGGTGGCGCCGCGTGTGCCAAAGCAGCTCGGATGCCCCCCACGAGGTGCTGCGGTCGAGTTTGGTTCGCGGAGCCTTCGCCACCGGGACGGAGGAAGCCACGGCACTCGGGACACAGCCTGGATTCGTTGTCTCCTTCTTGCGCAGCTGCTGAGCAAAAGCCTGGTCTTCAAAATCCCGAAGGTATTTCGGAGGAGCGAACGCCACGTGGCTGCCGGCCCGGGGCGAGAGCGCTCCGTGCACCCATGCTGCCCCGGCTCTGCCTCGGTGAGGTTTTGTCCGTGGCTGGTGAGCTCGGGCCTGCTGCTGCGTTCCCAGTCCCGAACAAAGCCCCGAAGGCTTTTGTTAAGACTTCTTCCTTGGCAACCTTTCCGCCGCGGCCCTGAAGCTCGCCTTTCCGTTGCACAAGGAAGCTCGTGCGGGGATCATTGTTCGTCTCCGGGTATGGCTCTTTCATGTCTTCCTCTCGAACACAATGTAGCTTTATACCTTTAAACTCCAGGAAAATCCTGTACGGTTAATCCTTTGGGAAAGGCCAAAAAACCCTCAGAAGAGCTCCGGGCTTTTAAAAACCTTTGTTAAAAGGCGAGCGTTTCGCTTCTGGCTACCAAAGCCGCCAACAGGAGGTGGATGCAAGCGGAATTGCTGAGCCTAGCTGGCGCACCGGGCTGCTTCCTTGAATTTCCAGGGGTGATAAGTGAACTTTTTGCAGGCGGTTTGGTCATTAACCAACAAGGCCACGCCGTGGTGGCATTTAGTGGCTCGGGGGGGGTGGGAAATGGCTTGTACAGACCCCGGGCTCAGCCTTGGGAGTGCGTCTACCGGGGTTTTGGGGAAGCGGAGCTGAACTTGGCTCTGGCTCCCAGGCCAGGCGCAGGAAGCTGAGCGCCAGGTCCGTCTTATAAAGGAACCCACCACGTGCAGGTGGGCTGAAGGGAATAAAGCGAAGGCCAAACCGCTCGCCCTGCTCGCCTTGTGTGTCTACAGCCCGCCCTGGGCCGGGGGATCCAGGTTGGGAGATCTCCAGGGGAAGCACTGGGTACGCCACGCTGCTCCACTGCGCAGCAAGGATGCGAGGGGTAAGTGATTCAGTAGGGGTGACAGGGGCACGGGGGGTGGTTGTAGGATCCGTGTACCAACCTGCCGTCCCCAGGAAGCCCTACACCTCTTCTCTTACAGCTTCTCTTTCAGCCCAGCTGAGCTGGTTTCCTGGTACGGTGCCTTTTGTTTGGTGTTTTCACCTTGCAGAGCATAAGTGACCTAGAAAGAAAGAGAACGGCGTCTGTAAGCTTCGACCGCTGCGTGCAAGGGAGGTCTGGAAGGTGCTCGTTCCTAAATCATTTCTTCCTGCTTTGGTTTGAGGGCAAACAGGGAATGGTCTGTGTTGGAAACCGTGGCTGTGGTTGTCTTAACGTGGCCAGGCCTGCGGCTCAGGTCCGGGCTGTGAGGCGTCTCTCCCTCCGTCCTTCGGGTCATCTCTTCGGCTTAAAACAACAAAGCAAAACTCTGTGTGGAAAATCCCATCCGAGCCGTTCCCCTAAGACATCTTTCCCAAAATACCTTTCAACAAAACTGGGGTGGGGAGAAGCAAATCCGATCCCTCCAGGAGATGTGGCTGGCTCCTTGCTGGGGCACAGACGAGGACAAATCTGCTCCTTATTTCTGCACGTGACTTCTCAACCCTTATTTTTTGCACCTGATTTATAACGGGCGTACTGCCCTGATCTCTGACTTCAGATCTGTGCCTACCTGGCGTGGATGCTGTATCAACAGGCTTGTTAATGAGCGTTTTGTTAATGAACCTATCCGTGCAAGCCCCTTTGTGTAGGTAACTGCTGCGCAGCCCCGTGGATGATGTTCGTCCCGAGGATTTTCCGCCTGCTAGCGAGCAGTCTGCATCGTCTGCTGAGCCCCAGCGTCTGAGGAAGAGCAGAATGCAACCCCTCCTCGGGGAAAATAAAACAAAAACAAACACGTTTCTGGTGGTTTGGAAGGCACAGAAATCCCCAGGTGCCTCGGGCTGCGACCTGCCCTGAAACAACCACCCACGTGGGGAAGGGCATCGTGCGTTTCTGCGGATCGGGCTCAGCGGGTGCTGGGAAGCCTGGCTTGACGCCACACAACAACTTTACCCCGTGCTACCCGAGGTCAAGGGAACTGTTCTGATCCACAGGCTGAATTCAGTTTGTCTGCTCTCGCTTCCTGCACCCGCGCTATAGAAACGCTGGTTGTTTCTGAGGCTTGTGAAGTTCCTTGGATATTATTTTTTGAGGACTGGCAGATTAAAACCCTTCTGCAGGCACTCTCAGAACTTCAGGAGCTTTTGGCTCTAATAGCAAAGTATCCTGTAAGAAACAAACCTAACTCGTGTCCCGTTCTTCAGAGGGAGAGCTAACTTCCAAAAGCTCTTTGAGAGACCTCACTGCCTTTCTGGCAGGTACGGGAAACGGGTGACAGCTCAGAACTGGGATGTTGGACGTTAAACACGTGAGCTCCGGGCACTAACTGTTGTTGAATGCTTAAAGACGAAGCTTCGTGAGGATCAGTGCTGCTCAATTTGCACTGGCACTGCCCACTTCAGTGCTTGCTCTGGGCTCTGAGTCTTTTTTAGAGTCGAAGCAGAGCTTGCTCTAGCTGGCATTTTGCGTGGTTGTTGCTGAAGACCAAGGTTTGAATACTTACAAACTTCAAAAAAACCAAAACCAGCTCAATGAGGCGTGTTAACAGTACGTCGCGGGGTGTTTCCTCCTGCTCAGGGTTGGAAGGAACCCTAAAGCAGCGCCGTGCTGTAGGTGCCTCAGTGTCCCCGGCGCAAGAGGTGCCAGCGGAGCAGCTCAGTCTCGTGTTTGTGCTCTGATGTTTCAGGTCTCTGCTCCAGCTGTCGGTTTAGGGTAAAGGTCAGCAAAGCAGGCACTTCCACGAGGCTCTTCCACAGATCTGGTTCGAAAGCGAGCGGCGATGCATCTCAGTAGGTGCCCCCCCGGCATCTTCCCAGTCTCGTTTCCCAACCAACCCCTTTGTACCTGTTGGAGAGGCAGCCCGAGCAGCCGACCGTCTCGCTCTCCTCACGTCTGCTTATCGCACGGGGCAGTTCTTGGTGTGCTGCCAGGGTTTTCGCCAGCATCAGTCTCACCTCTGCTGGGGCTGTAGAACAAAATAGCACTGAATTGTGTTCCTGGCGGGTGACGGAGAGCTCCGAGCTCCGTGATGTATGCAGCCCTGATGCCGAGGGTGCGAGGTCCTGGACAGGACTTCTGGTGTCGTCGTTCCTCCACCCGGCCCCGGTGTTTTAATGGTTAAAGCTCGAGTGTGTTCGTGCGATGCCTCTTTTAAGCGAGGGCTTCAGGATTTTTGAAGAAGAGGCATCCCGGTGTGACGTGTGTACTGAAACAAGTCGCAGGACTCCTTTAACACCTTCTCAATTTGGCGTTAGGATGTAGCTGGAGCTGCTGCAGCTTACCCACGTGCCCTTGGGGAGTCTCTGTGGCCCGCTGCAGCATCCCTTGCAGGCAAGAAAGGGGATCAAAGGATGGGGACTCCGTTTCCAGAACTAGCAACTGCTCGGTGCCCAAGCGTCTTCAAATTAAGCTGCTGTTCAACAGGACGTTCCTCCGGATTTACCAGAATGAGAATATCTGCGTTGATGCTTTCTCCTTCCCCCCAGTAAGCATTTCGTCTTCTTCAAAATGAAGAACCTGAGGCTTTCTTATAACCGAAAACTCGTGCAGGAGCCCAGCTGCTGGCCTCCTCTGTGTCTGTGCCTGCAAACACGCCGTGTCCCCAGGGCTTTGGGTTCCGTGTCGCTGCTACCGAGGCGGCTTGACGTGCTTGTGCTTTCTAAATGACTGTGTAGGTTTCTTGGAGCGAAGAAGCAAGTCAGTGAAGTCTGCAGGAATCCCAAACTTCGTTTGAGGGAAAAGGCCACATCCTAGGCTTCCTGAGGACGTCTCTTCCTCCAGGCGAAGCATTCCACCTGCGGGAGCGCCGCAAAGCGTTCTGCTTCCAGCAGACCCGCTACGTTCCTGAGAAATGCTCTGAGGGGCACAGCCCCTTCGCAGCGCGGTTAGATCTCACGCTCGGTGTCAGGTGTAGCACACGTTTGGAGCCAGGCCCTCAGTTCTGTGGTTTTACAACCACGGTTTTGCTTTCTGAAGCTTTGGGGTTTTTTTTCTGCTTCTTGAGTCCTCGCCCAGAGAGGAAATCAACTGTACCAAGCACAACTGGAAAAAGAAAAAATGCTGTTTTTTTTTTTCTCCTGCTATTTCACTTGAAATGCACTTGAAATTTCTCGCTTCTTTGAGAAGTTTGATTATTCCTGCATTAAATACTTGGTTCCCACCAGTAAGCGCAATCGCCATGGTAACAAACTTCCCCTGATGGGAGCCGAAGCAGCGCAAACAGATCTGATGGCTCAGCTCAGAGGCAGATTTGTGGCCCTGGAAGCTAATGCTGCCGGCGTCTTCGGGGCTTCCAGCTCTGACTTGGGTTTCCCCTGGAAAAAAATCGGCTGGGAATGTCAGCGTGCTGAGCTCTGCGCAGCGCCACGTCCGTGGATCTGGCTCTGAGCGCGAGGTACCCGACGATTTCCACCTTGTTCCTGCCAGGTGAGCGCCTTGTGTCGAGCTCTTTTGGGAGGCTTGAGCGTTTGGCCAGAAGGTGCAGAGGGACACGAGTGCGTTCCGTGGGCCTTTTTGCCTCTCTGATTACCCCAGAGAAGCCCAGGCTCCGTGTTCCTGTGCCACCGCTCTGCATGTTGCCTTCCTTTCCGATGGGATGCTTTCCTCAAACAGCGCTCATCTCCAGCTGGACCCATTGAAGAGGTTTGCTAAGCAGCAGTTACGGGGCTGATTGCCCTTAAGCTCTCTCTTTCGGGTGCGTCCTCTTACTGAGATCTCAGCCGAGTCCATTTCCCTGTGCTTGTGGAGGGGACGTAGCTGTTGTGTTATGGTAGCATCAAGCCGTACTGGTCACAACTTCATTCTGACTGCGTTTCATCAAGTCTGCTCCTTTCCCTTCGTATTTAAATGCCCGTGTATCAGCTTCTCACCTGACGAACGCAGCTCCCCACCTTTCTCTAGAAGCACCTCAGTGACCCCGTGTGGGTTGGTTTTAAGTGATTCCAAGCCTTTTCCTCCCAACGTGCCTCTCCTGGGTCCGACCAGCAGCACGTGTAGCACCAAAACTGAGTTATTTCGCAGGCAGAGCTCTTGAGGTGTCACTGGGCTCTGTCCGTGTTCTCCTCCCGAATCGTGCCTGGCTAACGATCCCTCGTAAAATGAGGGCCTGCTGCTGGTACGTGCTGTGTTCTCCCCTGTCTGTAAATGCAAATGAGCCGCACGATAATCAGCGGCACAAAGCTGGAGCTTGGCTGCGGCGCTCGTTAGCTGCTGTCAGAGCGACACTAATTGCGTCCTCGTCCGATCTGATCGGGAAGGATCGCTTGGTGCCGCAGCTGCAATTAAGTTATGACCTGCCCGGCGTAAGCTCAGCAATAGACTTTTAAATAAGTTTATTCCAGCCTGATTTCTCTGCAGCAAAAATACGTATGTCTGCTCTGCTCTTCTCCTAAACAAGCTGAAACTTTTCGAGGGAACAGCACGGGGGGGGACAGCGAACTGGTTTGTCTCCTGGAGGAAAAGAACAGCTTCACTCAGCCCAGCAAGGTAGGAGATGCACCTTGCTGTTGTCTTCTGGTGGGAGAAGACCACTTTTGAAGCCTGGAGCATCCTTTTTATGGGAAAAATGTTGATTTAGCTTCTAAATCAGTCGACAGCAGAGACTCCTCTGCAAAGTGTCTGCTGGGGGAAGAAAGCTGGCTTTTCTTTGCCTTCTGCCTTACCCTCGTTACTCCAGTTCTTGGCACGAAGCTCAGTGCAGAGCAGCCAGACGTAAATCAAGAGCTCCAAAGAAAGCAAAGCCAGACCGGAGGGCTCGCTGGATTAGAGGCTCCTTCTCCCCAAGCCCCCGCTCGTACCCCTGGTGTGGCTCTCGGTACACGTGGCTGCGCTGGGGAAGGGCCTTTGGACAGGGTTTCTGGTTACCAGGGTGTTTGTCTCGGGGAAATTTGCCACCCTTGACACGAAATGGTGAAGGGTGTATGCAAAACAACTCAAAAACGTTCTTTCTTGTCTGATTTCTCATCTCAGCTGGCTTAAAATCTGGTAGAGAAGCACCGAGTGAGAGTTTTTAAAGGAAAACCGCGTTTCTAACAAGAAAGCGGGCTTGTGTGTGGTGTCCAGAATAAAACCCAGTAAAACCCAGCAAGCCAGCACAGGTTCCTGCTCAACTATTCACTCGCTGTTCCCTAGCTTCTGGAGTATTTTCAGTTCCCATCGTAGCCGCCGTCGTCTTGCTACCTCCGGTAGTGCCCTTCCCTCCTGCACGCCGTCGGACCGATGGGAGGCTGGTCCTGCAGAGCTTTGGGATTCAACGCCTCGGGTGCGTGATGGTGAACCGCAGGTTACCCCGGTGGGGTTCAACTGCTCTGGGGCTGGTTGTGGGGTTGAGGATTTCTCCACCAGAACCTGCACAACGCGGTGCACTCGGCGAGCAGCATCCGTGCTCCCGGTGCTTCACGTAGAGCTGGAAGCAGAGCTGTGCCCTGTGGCAGTGGGAATAACTAGCTTGGGGGAAAACCAGTGGGTTTTAATAACGTGAGCGGGGTTAGCCCGGAGTTCTCGAGAAGTTTGCGACTTAAAAGTGCTGCCAGGAAATCCCACGTTTTTATTTCTTTATGACCCGCCTGTCAGCGTCCTTCGGGGGTGTGCTGCGGGGATAGATAACGCGGTGGGAAGGAAGGGAAAGAGGAGTAAAGGGCAGGGACTTTTACAGGGGAAAAACAAGAGTGAATAGAACAGGACTGAGTATAAAACAGGACTGGATATAGAACAGGACTGGATATTCCTGACGCTCAAAGTGAAGCGACTTCAAAGTCCTGGTGCCGGCTGTGCATTCACGTGCACGGCTGGCACCTCGGGCAGCCCGTGCCAGACAAAGAGAAGGAGGCAAGGCAGGTGACGAAGGGCGACGAGGGCTTGGCGGCAGGGAGGTGAGCGAGCTGCACGTGCCCCCTTGCTGCCCACGCGGCGGTGCAGCCGGCGCCGCTGCTGCGTCGCAGGGCTCCTGCGGATCGGTTGTGGGAGTGGAACTTGCTCACCTGGGTGGGAAAACGAAGCTGCGTAACCGCTGGGCCAACACGAGGAGTTACTTCTGTTGTAGGGTATTTACGTTGTAGGGTTCTGCTTGCAAATGCTTCTGAGGAATTCACACCTCCCATGCCTCGACCGGAGCGACACTTTCTGTCCCCCAGCTGGTGTGGCCACGCGTTCGCCGCACGGTACGGCAGCACTCACCTGCAGAGCTCTCCACCGAGGAGCCAAATCAGCAGTAGTCATCAGGTTGTAAACAGCCTTTGTCACTAGCCGTGCAGACGGTGAGTTAATTCCTTAAAGAGGTTCTCGGCTGCTTAGGTGGCAGAGCTGGATGCCTTTTTTTCATAATACACAGGGGTGTGGCGTTAGCTTTTTTTCCTCAAATTCAGAATTCCTTCTCTGCTCAGGTTCTTCAGCTGGGAGAGCAGCTGTAGATGAGTGTCTGTAAGTAACACAACACGTGGCAGGGATCCTTAGAAGGCAGGAACTTGCTTTCTGGTAAGACTCAAACTGAGACGCGCGTAGATAAATACACAATTTTATTTTTCCCTGAGGCTTTTCAGCTTTCTGCTCTGCCTCCTCCTTTGCGGCTGGGTGCTCGCGGCCACTAAGGCTCGCAAAAATATTTTCAGCGCGATATTTTTAACTGGAAACCCGATTTGCCCAAACTTATTCCTTGTTAATTTCAAGGAAACCTAATGGAGGGAATTCATTTTAAGGCTAACCGTTTGCCAGGGGGGAAAAAAATAAAACAAACAGCCCTGCAGACAAACTAGCCATCTGTTGGCCACGATGTTCACCTGGGACTTTGGGAGATCTGGGCGTGCAGTCGTACCCTAACAGATTTTTTTTATTCCTGCAGGGGAGACCCAGACCTACAGCAGTGGGTGACCCTCTGTGAGGCCACGTGGGAGGATGAGGGAGTGGGAAGTTGACCCTAGAAGAGGCAAATCCACAGCGGCCGGCTTATTTCTGGCTTGGTTGGGCAGTCTCTAGATTTGAAACGTTTTGTGTGTTTAGGTGCGTTATCATTTTGTCCCAAAGCAGAATGGGCAGAATGCTGCAGATCACTTTTTCTTCTGGCTGAAGAAACAATTTCCTATGAGCTCAGCTCGGAACAATAGAGCCCCGGTCTTGATCGGGGCCTCTGGATGTTACTGTAATGCTAATAGGTAGCGCGCTTGGCCTTTGTGCTTCTGGCACACTTCAGGCCCTATATAGGGCATCTGTAATCAGCTGCTGCAAAAAATCCCTTCTGTCTCTCTCCTAGCAACCCCTCCTGAACTGGCATTTCAAAATAAGCTTGCTTTCTGTATCATCATCTAGCCATTTTTGACGCTCGCTGTCATTAAAATTCTCTCAGTAGTCTTGGGACTGAGAGAATTTATCTGTGGGTCCTCAGGATTCCCTCCTAGTTCCTGTGGTTGTAATGTGGGAACACTTTTGAACTCCTTATCCGTCAGAAGCAGCAACCTGATTTGTCTCCAGATTTTGCTGTTTTCTCCTGATTTGTGCTCTGACTGTGCCTGACACGAAGTCAGATGTGTATACCTAAGTGGGAAGGAGGCAAAAACAGCAAGGCCACAAGTCACCTGGACTTACAGGAGCAAGCTGAGGATCCTGAAAGGGACGGGGATGTGTTTTTATTGAGTGTTTCAGCATACACGGTGTGTTCCAGGCTGGTTACGTGGCTCTGATCCTGCCCCGGTGTACACAGTGGCTGTGAGCCCTGCTCTGGGAGCAAGGCAGCCTGCTCGCACCAGCACGAGCGTTGAATTGCTGCTAGAACCAAGACTCTTAAAGCTTTTATCCATCAGCTGATTGTTTTCTCCAATCTGCGTGATGAAGATTGCAAGGACAGAAACGGTTTGGGGCAGAGGAAGTCAGCTGGGCAGAGCAGACCGAAATAAGGTGAGCGGTTTGTGGGCTTCCCCCTAAACGCTGCTGGCGTGCTTCAAGTCCTTGGCGCTCCCAGGAGCGTTTTCTGCACAGGCAGATTATCCGTCTTCTTTTTGCGGGGCTTCCTGAAGCTGTACCTGGTTTGCTGAAGTTTCAAAGCATTTCTGACTCCCTGGGAGCTACCGGGGCTTGCTGTGGGATCCAGCACCTGACCCCTCTCGCTCTGAATGCAGGCGAGGGGTTTTCGTTGTGCCCCCGGCTTCCTGAAGTCCTGCACGTCTCCACAGTGGCAACTCTCTTGGATCCAAGACAGCTGATCGATCGCTGCCGTGTTCGAAACAGGATTCGTTTGGGATTTGGTTGTAAGACTTTTGCCTTATGGAGAAAAAATAATCCATCTGAGCCGAGCCAACAGCTGGGGCAGAGATTCTTGACCCCAAGAAGCATTGCCCTCGTGGAGGAGCTTTCTGCTGTTCCCCAGCACTTTTCCCCCTCTGCTTTTAGAGATTTCCTTGGTACAGTTTATTGCGACAAGGGAGATGAAGAAGCCTTCGGGTCTGCCTCAAGCTCTCCTGGAGTCTTCCTGGAGCCCTGGCTCGTGCATTAAATGTTCCTGGGGGTTGTGTGCGCGAAGGGAATGGCTCTGAAGACTTCCTGGGGATGGAAGGGAGCTCGCAGGGAGTAAATGTTCTTTCTGCAACTGTCCATGTACTTCTCCCACGGCTGCTCTCACTGTTAGTGGATTTCAAATTGCTGAACATCTTTAGAGAAAACTTGGTGCAACGAGGAGGACTGCTCACCCCGCCTGTGTTTGGCTTCATGTGGATTCCCCTCGTGCCCAGGAAGGTCGGCTAACGCGGCTTCATCTGTTCTGCTCACGTTTTTCCAGACTTCTGTGTCGATAAGAGGGCTTCATTCTGAAGTTCACCTTACTCTGAGGTTGTATGTGCATGTTGATGAGCAACGTGGTTGCTCCCAAACACAGCATTTGCATCCCGATGCGTGTTTCTTGTGTGACTCTAACTCACCGTTCTTTAATAGGCATCTTAGGTCCTTGTCATGACGGAGAAAATCAAATATGGCCCTACACCACTTACTAATAGGTTTTTTAATTTGGGAGCACTTGGACTTGAGTCTGAGTGCGGAAAACTCCGCTTTTATTTATGGTCAGCATTAATAATGCAGCCTGCAGCTGCTCAGGAGCTTGCTCCGAGCATCCAGCGCGGAGAGCTGCTTTTTATTAAGTGCCACTCGACTGAGTCCTAAGTAAAACCATTTGCCTTTAACCCGATCTGCTCTGAGCATTAACATACTTCGGTGTTAAACGTCTCACTCCGGGGCATCATCACTCACAACGGGTTCGTGTCAGAGCCCCTGTTTGAACGGGGAACTGTGTTTTCAAAGGAACCTGTGCCTGTGTTTTCAAAGGAACTCAAACTCGGTCGAGCTTGGGGCACCGAGGTATTGATCTGCCCTCTGTGAGCTGCTCCGGGGTGGCAGCCAGCTGCAGTCGGATGCTGTTACAACTCCTGATGGATCCTGTGGTTGGGACGTGGATCTTCTGCACACGAGTACTCGTACAGGCTGCCAGGCTGAATTGGCCCTTCCGGAGCTTCTTCTCATTTGTGTGATGCCTCCTAAGCAGACTTCAGAGATGGGAATTGGACCGAGAGCTCTGTTCTGGTGGTAGGTCCCAAGTGGTTACCTTCAGGTGGGTCAGGGACGTGTAAGTGAGCGTGTTGCTTGGTGCCACGAAGATGGAAGAGCATCAGCAGTCCTGCTGCGAAGTAGAGAGGTTTCTGCTCAAATGCTGTGCCTTGAGTGGCAAGAAAACATCAGGGGAAGAGTTGTGGTTGTGGAGGGGGACCTGGCTTCGGTTCCTTTTAGTCCAAGGTTTTCTTCCAAGCTTGCTGCGAAGAATTTAAGCATCTTTTGTTCGACACTGTGCTCTCGCCCTCTTCTCAAAGCAGGGTGGCCTCGGGTGCAAGCTGCAGCAATTTGAAGCTCAGATGGGAGCAACCCTTTCATTTCTCCCTGCTCCACCTTCCTGATGCTTCCCTCGCAATTCATATTACGATTATTGACTACAGGTAATTGCTGTAGGATATTATTCCCAATCCATTAACTCTGATTTGTAGAGAAATTCTTCAAGTTTGGGTGCCAAAACGTCGCTGCTAGTTGTCTTAACCGAGCCTTGCTTGAAACGAAAATCTCGTTGCCTTTCAGTTTGTGTTCCCTTCTTCCCAAAACATGGGCGCTTTTGATTCTTTTATTTAATTGTTGGGAAATACAGTTGGTCTTTTAGTGCCCTTGCAGTGCCTCATCACCTCGCCCTGCTGCCATCTCTCTGAACACGCTGAGGTTTTTTTGGTCTTGCAAGTCAAATCAACGTGAGGTTGCCGTAATTTGCATCGTAGCAGCGGGAGGCCTTCTGACAGCGCCGAAGGCAGCCAAGGAGAAGTGAATTCATCAGCGCTCACGTTTGTCAGAGCAGGGGTCAGGGAGAGTTCTGCTCCTCTCATCGGGGTGGAAGAGTAAATATCAAATGTGAGTAGGTGAAAGGGTGACTTTCTGCTCTGAGGCTCCTCTCCAGGGTGCAGGAGTGAGAGGTCTGTGTCCTGAGCCTTTGGGGCCATTGCTGGATTTTAGCTCCCCTGCACAGCTCCGGTGTGGTTCCAAACGCGTCGCTGGTGGGGACTTGGCTTCTTCTTAAACCGCAGCTTAAGCTCCGCCAAAGTAGACGGAAGACACTACATAGCTCTGAGGGGAGGGAGGGAGGCGTCATTGCGAACCGGAGATTGCTCAACGCAGGGATTCTCGGGGCGTTGAATTGGCTCTTGGTAACGTCATCGTGGTGGTTTGGTCGCTTGGATGTCATTTAGATGTGTCAGGACGCGTAAATTGCATGGTGTAGGGTGCTTTGAGTATTTGGTTCTAAACAGTTGGGTATCCCAGGCTTTTAGCAGGTTACCTGGGTCTGAGTAAGTGTTTTGTGTCGCAGACTAAACGTTTTCCTTGACTTGATTTATCAGTATTGAGAGCAAACACGAAGTCACGATCCTAGGAGGACTCAACGAATTTGTTGTGAAGTTTTACGGACCACAAGGAAGTAAGTACACAACCCAGCCCTTCTATAAAAGCAAACTGATAGTTCCTGGGGGGGAAATAATGTGATGACACCACCTTCTGGAGCAAAGGAAGGGATGAGCACATCCAACTGGGGGTAAAACCTCAAAGGGTGGCAGTCCTTGAGGGTTGACCTCTTGAGGGCAGAGGAAACACAACCGTGGGCGTTAACACGGATGAACCACGGCGCTTGGAGCTGAGCAGAGCTGGACTCTTGCCGCCTTTCCTGACCACCAAGCCCTCTGCTGGGGCCTTCAGCACTGCTCTTGGTAATCCTCGGCTCTTCTAGACCTGGCTCGTGAGCTTTGCGTCACCATCCATCACCACCACCTGAATTTTTTTGGAGTTGGTAATTAAGATGGCTTTTCTGGTGACGAGATCACAAGTCAGGCCTCCGGCATGCCTTAATTTAGCGACACCTCTAAAGGTAAGTAGATTATTCTGAACTCAGCTTTGAATAAGGCTCTGGGGCCTTTGTGCAGAGATTTTCTGCGGTCTCAGTTAAATCAAGTATTTCTTGTGAGGCAGCACAGGAAAAAGGCTTTTACCATAGGAGGCTTGATGTGAGACCTTACCCCCTGATGGGACTAAGTATTCTTCCAAAGATGTGTTTTGCTTAATACTGTAGTTCTATTTATTCTCTCCCGAATTATGAAGTGTCTAATACCTGCGTTTCTTTCCTTGCAGCACCGTATGAAGGTGGAGTATGGAAAGTTAGAGTCGACCTTCCTGATAAATACCCTTTCAAATCCCCGTCTATAGGTAACCAATTGTCATTTTTGGTCAAAATCTTGGTTCTTATGCAGGGGAGGTGTTACTGCTTGCAGCATCAGTGCAGGTGAAGTTGCTCTTTTAAGTCTGCAGAACGGTTTTACCGTAGACTTCCAAGTAAACTGCTCAAGTGTCGAGTGGGGAGGAGGCTTGGTCTTTTGGCTGAAGGGCTAGGAGATGGAAATCTGGTTTGGTCGCACGTTTGTGTACCGATGAAGTCTTCCATGTGCTTTTTTAATTGATACATCCGTTCATGGGTAAGGTGTGAGTAGGGTTGGAGTAGATCTTCAGAGGTCCCTTCCAACCTCGGCCATTCTGAGATACCACCGTGAATGGTGGAGACTATTTGGTTGTATAAAATGGTTTGTTGAGTATGGAGAGCAGAGACTGCAGTGCACGTTCATGATCTCGGGGTGAACCTAGCTGCTGGGACCTCTTGTCCAGAAGTGGATGGAAATAAAGGCAGGAGCTGAAGCCTTTGTTCACTTGGGGTAGGTGTTGCATACGTAGAAGAACATAAAACTTCTGTGGAAGAACATAGCAAGGAGCTATCACCAGAATAATCGTAGCTGGCTTGACTGGTCAGGCTTGTTTAACTTTGAGAGCAAATAGGAAGTTTGATAAAGAAAGGTTCTTTAAGCTGTTTCCATCCTGCCTTTGTCCTTGAGTGGCGGTGATCTAACTCAGGTGTCTTCTAGGACCAGCCTTTTCTAGGACCAACCTTTTCCAGTCACTTGAGCTGTAAATAAAACAGCCAATATTGCTTGAAAAACTGGAGCAGATACGTGAGGAGTCGCCATCTCCATTCTGGGTCATGAAATAAGAGCTGGTAGCTCGGTGACATGGCATTTATCAGAAGGGTGTGCTCGTGGCTTAAGCCACCAGAGGACTCTGAAGAATGGAAAAAAAAAAAAAAAAACAGGCTAAGGAGAGTGATGTGGGAACTCGACTGTATGGGATGGACCAGATGGGTCCCTTCCAATATCAACATCCTCATTTGGAGCTGATAAGTATTGGCTGCTTGCTTAAAATAGGCCGTGAAGCTACGAGTGCCATCTATTTAAAATCTCTGAGAAGTGAACTGCCTAGTTTTGAAAGCGAACCGCGCCTTCTGGGAAAGCAGGGCTGTTTTTACACAATCCTTTACCTTTCTTCTTCTGTTGAAACCTTAACCAAACCACAGAAGTGCACAGAGATGAGCAGCGATGCAGTGTTGCTGCAGCTCTAACCAGTTCCTGCTTCCTCTCGAGTCA
>CM021697.1:1026764-1048418 GCA_011074415.1 Stictonetta naevosa | reverse complement strand
TTCTGTTGTTAATTCCTTTGGCACTTTTTTCTCCTGATGTGTTCTCCCTGCGTGCATTTGAAACGAAGATTTTTGGCTTAATGCAGAAAAGCAAGCTTTCCTCCTTGTGATGCCAGCACAGCTAAACGTGGGCCAGGCTCTTGTGTATCTGTAGAGCTGTTGATTTAGGCTCCAGTCAGCGGCGCTGGAGGTCGTGGGTCTGATTTTGGTGATTTGGCTTGGCGGCTGTTCAGCGCTGGCTGCGATGTGCAGGAGCAAAAGGCAACCTGGGCTAGGAGCTGGCCCGGCTGCGTTGTTTTCCTGCTCAGTTAAACCGTGCTGCTTTGCCCCTTCTAACGATGCTTTTGCTGCCTTCCTTCTTAGTACAGCACCTCTCCATCCAGCTCCATCGTTGCTTCTGTCCCCCTGCGTTGCCGCTGCCTTACTCCGGACTCACCGGACCCTCTGGCGTTCTTCTGTTGTGCCGTGAGTCCCCGTTTATGCAGCTAAAACCCACGGCTGCTCGTGCTGAGCTCCCCAGGAGGCTGCCTCTTGCTCTGGGGGGTTGCCCCCTGGGCAGAGCCTCGTGCAGCTTAGGTTTCAGGGTGAATAAGCAGTCGGTGCTGGATCGGGAGCTGGTGGAGAGCTCGGCAGTGCTGGGGAGCAGAGGCACCGCAGGGAGCTCTAGGACCCGGGCAAGCTCCCAGCCAGCTGCAGGAAAAGGTTTGTTTTTCTTTGTCTGGTTCCCGTTCCTGCTGCCCCAGCCCAGCTTATCGGGACATCCAGGGCCCAGCAATGTCTCAGCCCCTTCCTCTGGGCCGCTCGGATCTGCGCTTCTCGCAGGCGTGCTCGGCGTTCGCTGCCCGGCGCTGCTGGTTTTTGGGCAGTGCTGATAGCTCCAGAGCAAGTCCCCAGCCCCGCTGAGTCCTGGAGCAGCTCTGGCTGCAAAACAAGCTCAAAAGTGAGACAAGAAAAAGTGAGACGAGATGTTCTTCTCCCCCTGCTCAGCCGGGACTCGTTCCAGGGAGCGTCCTAACCCTCGGCCAGCTTCAGCTCTGGTTAGCTTGGCGTAGGAGTTACGGGGAGGAATTTGATGTGGGAGTCCCTGATCTGTAAAGAGGGGGAAGTGAAAGATTTCAGAGGTGGGGGAGCCCAGAAATGGACTCAAAGGTCACCCAGAGCACACGTGTAGCTTGTTTGCAGCACTTGTGTACTCAGCAGTGCCAAGATCCCACTCCATGTGCAGAGTTCAAATCAGCTGTGTAAGGCCCTGGGATGGATAAAGTATAGAATCCAGCAGTTTCCTTTAATAAATCTTGCTTTTGTGATGAAGCTTAAAGCAGAAATGCTGTTCTTGCAGCTTTCCTTGTTCCTCCAGGACTGCGGGCTAAATTATTTTTTTTTTCAGTCTTGGAAATCCTTAATGCAGCCTTAAACATGGCGTTGGCTTTTTGCAGCAAATAACGCGATGGCTGGGAGCGTACCCATGTGTTCTAGAGAGCTGCTTCTGAAAAATGACTGCTAATAGTCGCTTTCTGATCTCTCCAAATTGCTTTTATCCCAGCGTGCCTGGCAAACCTGAACAGAAAAGGTTTTTAAAGTGGATTCTAGACTTGTGGTGGCGCAGAGCTGTTCTTAAACCTTAAAAGAGTGGTGGTCATCCTTGCCTTTGAGGGTGCTTTGGTCTCTGCAGGAGTCTTTGTGTGGTGGCTCTTCTGCTGGAGGTCGGCTCTCTTGTCCCATCCACAGCTCCCGTCTCAAATATCAGGGAATCACAGAACAGCTTGGGGTGGAAGGGACTTAAAGATCCTCGATTTCCAACCCCACTGCCATGGGCAGGGATGCCACACACTAAATCAGGTTGCCCAGGGCCTCATCCAACCTGGCCTTGAATGCTGCCAGGGATGGGGCATCCACAGCTCCTCTGGGCAGCCTGTGCCAGGGCCTCACCACCTTCAGAGTGAAGAATTTCCTCCCAAACTCTAACCTAAATCTGACCTGGATGCAGGACTCCAAATGGGGCCTCACAAGGGCAGAGCAGAGGGGCACAATCCCCTCCCTCCCCTGCTGCCCACCCCTCTGTTGATGCAGCCCAGGACACAGTTGCCCTTCTAGGCTGCAGGCACCCACTGCTGGCTTCTGTCAAGCTTTTCTTCCACCAGAACCCCCAAATCCTCCTCCACAGGGCTGCTCTCAATGAGTTCCTCTTCCAGTCTGTGCTCATGTCTGGGATTGTCCCAACCCAGGTGCAGCACCTTGCACTTGGCCTTGTTGAACCTCATTAGGTTCACGTGGGCCCAATTCTCCAGCTTGTCCAGGTCCCTCTGGATGCCACCCCTTTCTTCTTTGGTATCAACTGCCCCACTCAGCTTGGTGTCATCTGCAAACATGCTGAGGGTGCGCTCAATCCCATCATCTATGTCACTGATAAAGATAACAGCACCGGTTCCAGGACAGAGCCCTGAGGGATGCCCCTCGTCACCGGCCTCCACCTGGACATGGAGCCATCGACCACCACTCTCTGGGGACAGCCTTCAAACCAGCTCCTTACCCACTGACTGGTCCACCCATCGAGTCATCTCTCTTCCATTTGGAGACCAGGATGGCATGTGGGACCGTGTCAAGGGTTTTACAGAAGTCCAGGTAGATGACATTGGTTGGTCTTCCCTTGTTGACTGGTGTAGTCACTGCATAGGAGGCCACCATGTTGGTTAGGAACAACTTGCCCTTGGTGAAGCCACGCTGGCTGTCTTGGATCACCTCCTAAAACACACGTGGCATTTATTTCCTCTCCTCCTCAGGCTGGTAATTATCGCTGTGGTCTATTAAACGATGCCACCCCAGGGACAGTGCTCTCCTGGCAGTGCACGCAACGCCTCTCGTTAGAGAGCCGAACCATCCTGGGATCTGTGAAAAGAGCAGTCACGGCGAGAGCTTCCAGGGCTTCATCACAGCCTGCAGTAGCTTTCTGGTGTTTCTGGCACCACCTGGATTTTGCTGCGTTATCAGGTGGATTCCGTATTACCTTGGTGCTGGGTGGCTTCTCCTAGGAAGAGAGGAAAGGGAAAAGGACAGGAAAAGGGCAACGTGCCCACTAGAAGAACGTAGATGGAGCGAGGTGTGGTGCTGTCATGTTGGCTCTAGGCTTGAGTGCTCCTTTTGAGGTTGATGAACTCTGCTTGAGATCCCCAAACACTGAAGTCTTCAGGATTTAAAAAGAAAAGGATTCAAGCAGTTTGTTAGAACAAAACTAACCCCTGAAAAATGCCCTGTTGTTTTCCGGAACTGAGTGCTGTTTCTCTTAAAGCTTTTGTCACCTAACGTAAATATCCCTGCTCTCACAAGGCCACGAAGCGCTCCCTTGCTGGATGTTTTGTTCATTTTTGCCTTCTAGACGATACGCTCTGAGCTGTTTCTGATTTCGGGAACCCTGCTGGCACTGCCTCGCTGCTTTTCCCTTCCCTTTGGGATTCGGTATCTCCAGGGGAACTTTGAGCCCGGTCTGTTCCTGCCCTTTCAAAGGGGAGTTGGGAAGTACTCAAAGTACTGTTCTCAGCTCCCGCATCACGAGAACAACTTTGTGTAAATTTTGCATGTTTTTAATCTGTCCGTACGCCTGCCAAGAGCTGGAGATTAATGCTCTTTGGTACCAGAGACCCAGGAGGCAGTGCAGTGATGTCTTCCCTTGCTTAGAGGCTGACAGCAGGACAGCAGACCCATGAATGTGGGATCCTGAGCTCTCACCTGGAAGCCCCGTGGCATTTATTTTGTTGCTGAAATCTGCAGGAGCATTAGGCCAGCTCCAAATCCCTGTTTCCTTGATAACCAAACATCAGAGCCGCAAAGTTTGCGTACCATCAGCACAGAGGCCTCGATTTCTCCAAGAACCTGTGTGCGTTTATACGCAGCTCTCATTTTCCTCCCATCTCCAGCTCTAGCCAGGATTTGCCAGATCTCTCCTGGCCCGTGCTTAATTTCTTCTTTTGAACTGCAGCTGCTATTTTTTGCTCCCTGCTCCTCTCCGGATTGCCTCACGCTTTGCTCCTTAGAATTTCATGAGTCGCTTATTGCCGGTGACCGCTCCGAGCTCGCTCTTCCTGGTGCGCGTTGATCCTCGTTGTGACTCGTGAGCACCGTGAAAATTCTTGTTCTTTCCCATATGCTGAGCTTTGTGCGTGGGGAAAGATGAGACACCCGGAGGTAATTTGTATCCCCGGCTCCGCTGCGGTCTGACGCATGCTCTGCACCCTCTGCAGCTCCCCTGCCACAGCCGGACAAAATTGGGGAGGTGTTTTTGAGCCTGGCTTGGCACGGATTCGCTGCCTTCTGTGCCAGGCTCTGGGCATCAGGTGACGGTGCACCGAAGCAATGAGACCAATTGATATTGGGCAATTGCTTTGTTTTTTCCAGAGCTTGCAGCTCTCAGCCACGAGCTCCCCAACTGGTGCTGCTGCCTCTTCCCCCAGGAAGGGCGGCTCAGCGATTCCCTCTGGGCAGAGGGTCTGGAGTTTACAGCTCTGACGCCATTTCCCATCCCCTACAGTCATATTTTTCTGTCCTCGTGAAGCTGCTGCGGAATTATTTATAGCACTGTTTTTGAAAAGCCGCTAAAAGTTGAGCGTGGTAACGTAAACTGTTCCGCTTGTGTTGGCGAGCTGATGTTACGCAGCCCCTCGCGCCAGCGCTGTGACGGATGCCTCCACGGTCAGTGCGCAGCCTTATGCTCGACTCGGTATCCTGAAGGAGATCCTAGCTCCTGAATCTCATAAAAAAAAATAAAAATCTTTGTAATTCTCAGCGAGACCTCTGACCGGAGAGCGCTGGCCAAGGTAGACCAGTTGTCCCGGCATCCCCAGGGCACTGCGGGGAGGGCTGGGGCAGCAGCCTTGCTCTCGTGCCCTCTCCTCCATCTCCCACCGCGGTTTCTCAGCCTGCGGTGCGTGGTGTGCTCGTGGTCAGTTGCACAAGCAGGCAGTCCCTGAAATGAGTGCAGCATGGGTTTTTTGTTGTTGTTTTTTTTGTTTTGTTTTTTTAAAGTGCGTGTTCTCTTGCAGGCTTTTGAGTGTTTGGGGGGAGGAGGGAAGAACTAAACATTAAATTTAGACTAATCTTATCTGGCTGTTTGGCCACGTTGCACAAGTATTTGGAAGCACAAGTATTTGGAAGACTTTTTTCCATTAGCTAGGTTGTCCTGTGGTTAAAAAAAATTGGAGGAAAAAGTGTTCTTGACCTCACCGTGCTGCGTACAGGCTCTTTTGCGTGCTGATCTCTGTGCACATCGTTCTGCCCTGCACCTTGGGTGCTCGCCCAAGCCACGTGGACCTGGTGTGGTGTTTAAACTCACTCCGTCCTGCTTTGGAGAGCCTGTAACCACCTTCCCACCTGCCCAGCCGGGCAGTCTGAGTGATTTCCTGACTTGCCCTTCGTCTCTCATTTAAAAACAAAACTTTTGGCCTTGTCAATCTCCTGCCCTGAAAGGTGGGGAAGGTTCCTGTACGCCTGTCGGATCGGCTGCTCGCTTGGCACGCCGGTGGCACGTAGACGTGAACGTGCTGTCAGTTGGTCAAACAGAGAAACGTCCAGCTGGCCACGCTTCACCAGCAGAGAGCCAACGCGTGGGGAAGCAGTGGTGGCTTGGGGCTAGGTAAGTCCCTGCTACAACTGGCCGTGCTCTGGCACGTTCCCCTAAGCAGGTGGGATGTCCTTTTGGTGTTGGTCAGCCCGTGCAGCTGTCTCCCTGCTCAGCAAGGGGGTTGGGATGCGCTCCTCGCTTGCTTGCACACTCATTTTCCTCCACACGTTTTTCAGCACGGCTTTAAAGAGCTGTGCTGCAGAAAAAAAGAAAGGGCACCTTTTGGGGATCTCTCATGTCTTTTGGGGATCTCGTACAGCTAATCTGTCTATACTTGGAGCTTGGAGAAGCAGTGGGCGCTTTTTGAAGCGCTGCTCGTTGGATGGTGGCCAGCACCTGACCCGGAGAAGCACCGATGGGTGCAGAAACCCTTCCGCTGCCGTGGGCCAGCACCCGTAGCAAGAGCAGGGAGGCGGTCTCCAGGCCTGATCCCTGTTAGCTCCAAGTTTTCAGGTAAAAATAGAGCCATCTATTTACCCGAATAGACGAGGGGTGTGCTAAGGTAGGACCCTGCCTTACTTATGGTCCAGCCACGCAGGCGTAATGATAGGGGGAGTGATCAGGATGGAAGTGCCCCTCGCAGGAGCTTTCTGCTTGTTGGCTCCGCAGGACAAAGACAGGACAAAGCTGCCCCGGGAGCCCTCGGTGTTCCCAACTCACCAGAGTGCTCAGGCTTTCTCTCTTGGAAGAGAGCCTCTAGGAGGAGAGCTCGCTGGCACGGCAGCTCGCCGGAGCGTGTTGGGTCTGGCAGCGCTTCCCAGCCCGATCCTGAGAGCTTCAGGCTGGAATTATTCAGGAGATCCTTCGACATCAACACAGGTCCGAAATTCCTCATGGTTTTCCCCTGCTCAGCTATCGCCCAGCCTCAGGGCCCGAAGCTCAGCACTGCCTTGACCCGACTGTGGCTCAGCACCGGGCTTATCGGACTCATCCTGGCTGCTGCGGGAGCTCAGTGGGAGAACTTCACCTGGAGCACGGCCAGCCTCACAACTGGGTGAGCGTTCGTGCATCGACAGCAGCCAGGGAAGACTGACAGCCTTTCAGCTAGCGGACTTTATGTACAAATGCACTTCTCTTCGAAGGCTCTGCCGAGCCAAGGAGCGATTACTCCAGGGCTGTTGCAGAAATGTCACCGTTTTTGAAGGTCAGCATCTGCGTGTCGGTCCCGACACCTTCCAGCACTGGGACGGATAGGTCCATTTCTGCTGTGCAACTCCTTCATGGGTGTATTTTTTTTTCTGCTTTCACCCAAAGGTTTTCTCAGTACAGGTTTCCTGCAGTCCTGCTTTTACCTCAAGAGGCTCTCCTGGATATCCTGCATCGTGGTGTCTCCGTATGGAAAATGCGGACTGCAGTCACCATGCTGCTAGAACTCCACCTAAACGTTGGGTTTTCCAGGCAATCGGTGGTCAGTGAGTGTTCAAACCTTTAGTGAAGCGTTCACAGCACACAGAACAACGGCTGCACAGGCTGGGAGCTCAGCTTTGTGCTCCTGGCTGCGGTGGGAACCCAAAATCAAGGGTCTGGGACCTCCCTGGGGTCCTCGCTGCTTCCCTAAAGTTCTGCGCGGTAATTTAATCGGTTAATGTAATCAGTTAATCAAGGATGTGTTGTATTCGGTGCTGTGGCAGTGAACCTGCCGCTGTGTTTATGCTGGCAGGGAAGGCTTCTTTCCACTCCTGGCTTCCTCTGCAAATTGGACACTTGTGCTTTGTGCTCTGCGTTTGTAGAAATACAGAGAAAGGCGGCGTTATCGGAGCGAGGTCAGCGCTTTGTCACTGCGGGTGACTTTCAAACGAGGAGGAGAGGACAGATCGGACTTGTATCTGGGTCAGGAAAAGGGAAAATACGACCAAAGCTGTGCCAGGGGTGGGCAGTTTGCTTCTGTAGGAGCAGGAGGCTGGGGGGGGGACCTTGAAGAGTTGCGAGATGCGGCAACAACCGAGGATGCGAGGAGTGCAGGGAGAGGATATTCGTGCTCTGCCTTGAACAGCAGCTGTTCAATGTGGAAAGCTCGAGACCAAGGACACCGAAAGAAGGGGTTGTTCCTTGGGTGAACGCGAAGATGACGGAGAAGAATTGGAAACCTCTAGGGGCAGGAGCTGCTGGAGCGGGTGGCCCGATGTCATCTCCGTGGATGCGGTGTCTGGTTTAAACACGGTGTGGACGCAGTCTGCCAAACCTGCAGGTGTCTGTGCGGCATGGCCTGGGGCAACCAGCTGCAGATGGCTGCGGGGGAAGTTACCGGGAAGTAGCTGAGAAAAGGAGAAAACCCAAAGGAGAGAAGGCAGAGGGATGCCTGCCTCTAGCTGGTCTCCGGCCCAGAAATCAGAACACTTAATTCAGCAGCTCTGCACGTTGCTGCTCTGTCCTGGCTCCCTTCTGCCTTCTCCTGTCCTCCATTTACTGCTTTTTCAGAAACTTTTTTTTTTTCCCCTTTAGAAAGAGGCAGGATTTAGATCTGGGCTTGGTGCTCGCTGCATCCCTCCAGTGCCTGGCATAACGGATCCGTGACCTGACTTAAACCCGAGGGAACTACCGTAGTGTAAATATTTGATGGAACTACAGCCTCCCTCTTCCACTCTGCTTCAGTTTTTCAAGCTAAATCACGGGAAGCTTTTCCTGAAAGACACTTGTTAGCACGGGCTTGCTTCTGCACTTCTTTGCTCTTCCTTCTAGAGATCGTTCTGTTTCCGGGCATCGTTTCAGTCCTGCCTAGTATTTATGCAAAATCCGAGTAGTACAAGTAAACACGGAACGATATTTGTGTCACAATACGTGGAAAGAAAGGGAGCTGACTCCATATGTCAGCTCTTACCCCAGATGGGAGCCAAGCTGCCGCTCAAACTGCGCTCGCTCCTGCTTCGGGCAGAGCTGGTGCATCGCGGCTAGATGGGGCTGCGAGGTATTTCTACACTTCCTGGGTAGAAGAACACTTTCTGGGCAGAAGAAAAAGCCAGCAAGGTAAGATCTGGAAGCTGCTTAAAGTGGTGCAGAAACAGGGGCTACAGCCAGGGCAGAGCTGAAATATATAGGGACCAAGAGGAAGTGCCTAGGGACCCAAGCAGAAGCATATGGGACACTTAATCCATTTTCCAGTGAAGTAACTGGAAAACTCAGGTCTGTTTCCTGGGCCCACGTCCCTCGTGGTCCTTCACCAGGGGTTTTGGTTCCCCCCTACTGAAAGGGAAGAGTTTGGGAGCAGGATTCGGCATCCCATCCAGCCACCTGAAGCGCTAAATTCGTTTTTTGGGGTCGATGTGCTTTACTTCTATACAGCCTATAGTGCAAAGCGTGGCATTTTATAATCCCTTTAATATTATTCCTTTATAAGCTCTGTTTGTGGGAGAATTGAGTGCTTTTTGAGGCTCCATCCGTCTTTAACTCAAGGTTGAATGAACGACGTAGCTGGAAAAAGGGGCTTTGTATCTGGTAGCGGCAGCCAGAGGTGTCCCTAAAACATGAGGCATCTTCTACCACGGTGTTGTAACTCTTGAACCGCTTTTTTTTGGCCAAAAAAAACCCTTGTGTCTGCAGCAGTCTCTGCTCCTGAGTGGCTTACAAATGTAGATTAATGTTATAACTTCCAGTTACAGAAAAACTTTAAGAAACGTTGTTTTTTTTTTTTAAAAAAAAAGGACAAAAAATTAAACTAGAGCTTAAAATTTGTGCCTGGTGTGTACTGAAATGATCCCTGCAGCTTACAAATCGCTGAGATGTGCCGTTAATTGTGCTGACGGGCACTTCTTCTCAGCCTAACGCTGGACCACAGCCTTTGTGGTACAGCTGTGCTGTAAGAGGGTGTTTTGGTTTTGGTTTGTTTTTTTGAAGTTCAAGGGAAAAGCTGAGGACCCCAGGGTCAAAATGCTGGCCGCGTATTGTAAAGGTTACGCGGCAATATATAGCAAAGCCGGCTTTTTCTGTGAAAACAGTAAGCCCAGCCCTTGTTCAGTAAATTTCAGACTTCTCTTGTTTTTTTTTTTTAAAAAAAAAAACAAATCTTTGGCTGCTTTCTGCTATTTACCAGCGTCTCTTTTTGCAGGATTCATGAATAAAATTTTCCATCCTAACATCGATGAAGCGTAAGTAAATCCCGTGTGTGTGTGTGTGGTTTTCCTAAGGATTTTATTTAATTGCAGCTGTGCCCTGGCCCGGTAATAATATGCCAGAGAGTTAAATAACACTTTCATCTAGTCTTAGCAGCCCAATGGGTGCCTTCTGAAGCTAACTTCCAGGAGTGGGTCAGGCTGTGGGCAAGGCAGGGGAGATGGGTGCTGCAGGCTCTCAGGTGGGGTCTTTGCCTCTAATGTGCCTCACTTAGAGAAAATTTGGAGCTGTAAGACCTCTTCTTGCCATTGGGCTGGCTTTCTTGGAGCAGGGAGTGGTGCTGGCTTAGCCGCAGCTCCCTCTTTAGCTGAAGTTCACGTTCGTGCTGAAATGCTTTACAGTAGAAATCAGTTTTGCCACGTTTTTTCAGTTCAGGTTTAAGGGGAGCCACCTACACGTCAGTCTCTCCAGTAGGTCCCCGAATGGGCCAGCTAATTCAGTAATGGCTCCGATTTGCTTCCCTTTGTGCAGAGTACAAAGATTGGTGTAGTTAAAGGCTGCCCCCTCTTAAGCACAGGACAGGAGGAAATCATAGCTTATCTGGAACAGCGGGGCGAAGGCAGGGCACTGGAAGGGGGGGAGAGATTGTGTTAAATCCCCAGAGTATTCCTGAGTGTGACCGTGTTTAATTCCATCTTTTCCATGTGTTTCAGGTCAGGAACTGTATGTCTAGATGTAATCAATCAAACTTGGACGGCTCTCTACGGTGAGTTTTTGGCATTCCCCCCAAAATCACACGAGCGTCCCTACTTGGTGGGTTAACACACCACAGATGATCTTAGGCTGGCTCCTTTTAGTTAAGTTGTAGACTCCTCACTGCGCCAACATCGCGTGAAAATAAGATTTTCACGCAAAAACACTTCTCATAACCTGTCTTTGTGCCAAAGAGGCAAAAAAACCATTCCGTAAACGTCACAAAGAATCGCTCGGTCCGTTGCTTGGTGGGGTCTGGCAGCTACACAACAGCACCCAGGGATGATTCAGCAACAAAAGAGAGGAGAGGCTGTATCTAAAGGGAAACCTCGTTTCAGCTGCCCCATCCACGTGTTGCACGTGCATTCGAGCTGGTGTTCTTTGTGCACGAGGCTACGGTCCCGCTTCTGCAGGAGGTGACACCAGAAAGTGTTGCTGTTTCTCATGGCAGCATCACTTCAGCGCAGGTTAGGAGGGGATCGTGTAGCTAACGACTGCGCTGCTTGCTGCAGGAGGTTTGGGGTTTCTTTTTATTCGTGTCTGGCTATAACTCTCCTTCGCAGAGCTGTAGAAAGGTCAGCTGATAGTTGAAGAGCCATTAGAACAGCATTTAGGGAAGGCTGAAGTTGTTAAAAGGAATACATTTGAGGGGGGAAAAAAGGAATACAGTTGAGAATCCAGTCTAGGTTGGCTGTGTTCTAAAAAATGTCCTAAAAAATACAAACTTCTTCAGGTGTTCCAGTCATGTGTTATGGAAAAGTATTCAGGGAAATGGGCACGTCAAATCATCCACGTTTTTCCCTTGAAAACCCAAATTTACCCACCTAAGCTGGAGTTTTCAAGCAGTTGCTAGAGAGACGAGCCACTTCACCTGCCTCACCAGCGCAGTCTGTGAGGGAATACCAGACGTGGCGAACGCTGGGTGTGAAATTGCTAAAGCAACTTGTTGAACCTTACCCCCAATGCCTCGAGCCCTCCCGGCCTGGCTGCGTGGTTTTGTTGTGAAGGACTGCCTTCGCCGTGCCCCGGGCGGCGTTGCTGACGGAGGATGAGGAGGCTTTTGCGTCCCCGGGGAGAATCTGATGCGAGGCGAAGGAATTTAAAGCCGGTAGCAAAGCAAGCCCTCTGCTGGGGATCAGCCTGCTGGTTCAGCTGACGGCGGAATCCAGCTGGGTGAGAGCGTGCTGCTGTTCCACAGCCTCAAAGCCACCTGCGGGTCGTGGGGGTGGCTGGACAGAAAGAAATCGCTCTGCTGTGACTGCGGGGCTGGTTCTCTGCCCTGGCAGACGGGTGTGGATATCCCCTCTGTCCTGCAGCATGCTCTCGCAGGCACGGCGGGGCTTCTGTGCTATTTCCAACCGATTTCCTAGGAAGGCTTTCTGTGAGAGGTTTCCTGATGAGTGCTGCTGTACCTCTGTCGTCGCTGTTGCTCAAAAAGGCAGAACAAAATACCGTGGTATTTCCTTTGCTTCTGATGTACGGATATCAGCAAGCTTGCAGAAAATCTCCCGTATTTTTCCGCGTGATACCGATGTAAGGAAACCTGAAAGTATCAGGTGCGGATTTTGTACAGAGCACCTTTCAGTAGCTGGTGAATGTTGGCGTTGCAAAGTGCATCTGCTGACAGTCCTCTGGTTGCAGGCTCCCCTCGCTTTACTGTAGGATGCCTCGAAGCTTGCAGGGAGGGTGCTGGGATGACCGCATTCGCTCTGCCCCTTCGGTTAGGGGTCATCAAACACCAGAGCGCCTGCAGCTCTCCTCCTCGCTTCCAGGGCTTGACCTGAAATAAGTTGGTGGCCCGCTTCTGACCACGATCAAAAGGGGGGAATTGAGATTCCCCAGTGCTTCTCGGCACAGCCGTGGTGTTGGGAGCGTTACCCCTTGGAACAGGAGCGCTCCTGCGCTGGCAGAGGAACTGGGTCGGAGAATTCGAGGAGGAACTAAGGTGGAAGGGACCCAGAATAGCTACCAATAAATTCCTGAGGACCTCATGGCGAGGCTCCCCGTCGTTCCCTAATGAAGTATCAGGTCCTTAGTGCTATTGTCAGGCTCCCTGCTCACATCCAACTAGTTCTTGTTAAACTAACGCTGCTTTTAGTGATTGGAAAGAAGCGGGACATCCCTCAGGTCTCTCAATAATAATAAAAAATCCCTGCAGTGTGTTCGGTGAGTCGTGGTAGCTTTTAGGACTCTGCTCAGCAGCCACTGGAGTTTAGGTGTCCAGTGGCTGTAAAGAGAAGCTTGATCTAAGCCTGCTCCTGGGGAGATTTGATCCAAGAGCAGGTGGCACCACAAACTGAAGTTAACTTCTTGCTGACGTGTCTTAACCCAACCCCTAGGATGGTGAAATTGGTTTTCCAAGGACAGGCCGCTCCCAAGGCTACGGCAGAAAGCATTCCTGCAGAGCGCCGTCACCGTTTTTGTGGTCCCTTTTTTGGATTCGGATCCTTCTTCCAGTTGCTGCTGTGCTTCATCCTCGGACTAGCCGGTGGCACCGGGTGCTCGGCGTGCCAGCAGAGGCAAATTTGGTCAAGGCTCTCGCCCTTCGTGTGCTCGACAGGGCTTTGTCACCGTCCTCTGGTGGTGGAAGGAGCAACATCTTCTAATACTAGAAAGACTTCAGGGTAAAATCACCTAACTTCTCAGTGGTGCCCCTGTACAGCAGAGACCAGTTGGTTGTGACCTGCAGCAATCGATACCATTGCCTTTTTGCATCTGAGCGATGCAGTTCTGGCTATAACGACCCCTGTGCTCCTGAGAGGATATAAACCACGGGTTTTCTTCCTGCTGGGCAGGTGACGGGGGTAGTTTTAGCACAGGGTTTGTACACCCCAATGTGTTGATGCAGGAGGAAAGAGCTGACAGCGCCTGGCGTCTCCCTGGCCTCGGGTAGGATCAAATACATTCAGAAGGCACACGGTGGTGGATCCACGGAGGATGTAACCTTTGGGCAGTAGCAAGGATCTGCGTGGACCTCCTGCAGAGATCTTAGAGGCTGCATCTTCAGTGGTGGGGCTGGAGCCTGGTTTTGTGTGGCTGCAGCCCGGAGCTACAGGACTGTTTGTACAGAGGAGCTGTAGGAGCTCTGCCCACCCCAAAACCCCGAGGTACCTGCCCTCTGTCACATCTGCCTGAATTCCCCAGCTCTAGAGGGGGCGGGCGATGCTGATCCACAGGCAGGAATACTCTGATAAAAGGGACGGAGAACATTCAAAACAGAATATTTTTTAAAAAAAACACACACTGCTCTGCCTCTACCAGCAGCTTCCCCCTGGGTAGGTGGCACGCAACCCTCCTAACCCCACTAAATCTCTGCTCTGGGGGGGGGGGGGTTGCAGAGCCCTTCCAAAGCCCCCGAGGAGGTGGAGGAGTGATGCAGGGCTGTGGCTGAACGCCCCCACTTGTCTGAGGGATGTGGGAAGAGGGCTTCGTGCATCCGCCGTCACTCACCAGCACCAGAAGGACGTTCGGTGGGGATTATTTGGGGACAGATGCCAACTGGCACTGCGGTGTTACTGGGATCTCTTTGCATCCCGTGAATTGGGTCGCAGGGGGGCTTGTTGGTTGCTCTTCCCCTTAATGCAGTCACCACAGAAGGCCCCGTAGGTGTTTTGTGCTCGAGGTAAGTCCGTTGAGTCGTGGAGCGCGAGGTAACGCGTAACGATGCTTACAGAGGGAGGCAGAAGTGGGAGAACTCAGCGAGGTGGGATGGGGGGAATCGTGCTGGTTTTGGTTTTTCCCCCTTTTTTTTTATTAAGCCAGGGCTAAGCACGCTTCCACTGGTGTTCCAGCCAATTCACCTTCTACTTCATCCCCCAGCTGTCTGTATTCGCGTTGCAGGGATGTTGAGTAGCGCGTGAAGTCAGACGAAGAGTTGCAGCACGTCTCCAGCAGCAGCCCCAGCCGCCTGTGCTCCTTCCCCGTTGCCTTCCTCTTTATTTGAACTTGTGCCCGGGTTTTTGGCGTGATTGCCCAGCTTTGTGCTGCTGTTCGGTGTCAGTGCTTGCAGGATGATGAATCCGACTCTGGGTCCGTGGATGTGAACGACTGTCTGTCTCTTGCAGATCTCACCAATATATTTGAATCGTTCCTGCCCCAGCTGCTGGCCTATCCTAACCCCATAGATCCTCTAAATGGTGACGCTGCAGCCATGTACCTCCACCGACCAGAAGAGTACAAACAGAAAATTAAAGGTAAGGGCATTCGTTAACACGTTGTGTCTGTTAATAACAACACCAAGAACAGATTTGTGCCCCCTCCTTCCCGTCACAGCAGCCCTGTTCGTTTTAAAGGGAAGTAGCCTGAAATAAGGGGTAGGTGATACTGCTTGAAGACGGTATGCGTGGTGTGGGCAGTGTGTGGGCAGGGGTTTAACTCGTTAGCAGACACGAAGCAGGGAGGGGGCTGTAAGCATAGCAGGTCACGATCCGATGTTTTCTGGAGATCGGGGGGGGAAAAAACGAGGAAGAAAAGGCATTTCGCTGAAGAAAATGCCAAGGAAAAGTGCTCAAATGGAAACATCCAGTTCCCAGTTACTGAATAAAAGCGCTTGTTAGCAGTTCTGTGGAAATATATCTGAGAGCAGGAATCAAGAATCAGCTCAGAAAGCGCTTCTGTACGGTGACAGAGCAGGAATTCTCAGTAAATGCCAAGTAATCCTTCGCTGGTGCTGCCTCCTCCAGCTGAGGCTTATCAGTGCTCTGCCCTGCTCAGGGAGTGCCATTTAAGAAAGCTGCGTGACAAGGGCAGACGGTCTTGATGCCTCTGCTGATGAAAAAGGGAAAGAACTGGAGTTTAATTTTGAGGACTGAGCGGGGCTTGAAGTTTGGACGTGTCAAAGGGACCTTCAGAGAGGAAGGGGCTGACTTCTCCTGGGATCGCCGGGAGCAGGATGTGGTCACAGGCTTCCAACTCAGCTCGGGGAGCCTGGGGTAAGCGTTAACAGCGACTGGGGAGGATGGGGGAGCCCTGGCAGAGCCTGTGAGGGTGCTGCTGTGGAAGGACAAACGAAACGAGTCGGAAATAAAAAGCCAGTAGCTCCTGGGGATCAGGGAAGGGTCCCATCTCTTATGGATGAGATTGAGGATAGAAGGACTATCCTGGCAAGCTAAGCAAGACACAAACTGAATTAGTTTTGTGTGTGAAACCTGAGAAATGAGAGAAAATAAGAATACAGGTGCTTGGCCTTCCCCAGAATCAGCTGCACGTAGACAAGAGCGGAGGCAATGGCCCTGTGGCAAAGGCCATGGACTTTTTATCCCTCGATCCAGTGATCACAATCAGTTTTAATCTGGTAGTTGGTAATTCACAGCCTTTGGTCCGGATTTGGTCTTCAGCTAAGTTTTGAATAGAGATCGTGGCTGAGTGTGTTTGTGGTTTTGTTTTTTTTTGGTCCCTGAATAACCATGAGCCTTGTTCGTCTGTGGGAGCCCAGCCAGCAGGGTGAGCAGGGCCTGCTCAGCAAGGACAGCATCCCCCAGCAGCACGATCTAATAGTCTTCCTGGGTGAGATGGGGCAACAGCTTTCCTAACAGCATTGCAACATCCCTCCCGTGTTCAGAGCGCGCGGGTGTCCCAGAGAGATGTGGGATTTGGCGGCGGAGCCCTCTCATCAGGTCTGCCACGTCACGCCGGAGCGGTTAAACCTCGAGTTGTTTTGTTCTGCTGCAAAATGACCCTTCGTCAAGTGCGGGGTGGGTTTTTTGTTTTTTGTTTTTTTGAGGGTGGGACTCCAAATGAGGTCAAGCCAAGCTGTGATTTAAGCGCTGAGTTATTCAGCACGCTTTGCTCCACTCCTCTGACAGCTGTGTGACAAGATCATAGGAACTACCCTGCAGAGCTGGCCTGGTCGGTATCCTCAAGTCCATTGCCTTTTTTTTTTCATACGAACAAGCTTCAGGCAAAGTGGTTTGTCACATAAAATCTCCAGGGTGAGCATGAGGAATACTTCGGGTGTCCTCTGTGCTTTAAGGAACCAGGGGGAAAAAAAACAAAGCACCCTGGAAAAAGCGATCAGACTGATGGTAGCCGGCAGCAGGTCCTGCAAGGAACGTCCTACGGGAGGCTAAATAGGGCAGTCTGCTCCCTCGTTTCCGTCCCGAGAGACAGACGCAGCCCGTGAAGATGATCTGGAAGGAGTTTGAAGGAGTTGAAACGTGTCTCGTGTTCCCTGTACCCGAGAGTCCTGCCTCTGTCTCTTCCCAGGCTTGCGTGACAAGCAGAAGAGAGCTAAACGTTGCCGTTCCTCATATTGTAATGTTTTTAAAAATAGCCTGGGACACGTTGAAATGGAAGCACTGGGTTGTAACAGCGTCCCTGCTCTGGGAAACTCGGTACTGCGAATACATCATTTATTGCTGCTTTCCTTCATGTTTTTTTTTAGTTATGAGCGCACAGAGCGGTAGTGAGGAGACAGGCGTAGACTTAAGAGATGTTGCCCGAGGTTTGGAGCTGCCGTGATTCTTGGTGTGAGCCCTCAACAAATCAGGATTTATTATGGGATGTGTAAATATTTAATATTACTGACACAAAGCTGGAAAATGTGATACGTAGCCTTAGAGGTTTTGTGGTGATCAAGCAGTAAATGGACACAGACCCACATCCTCCTTAAAGATCTTTTTTTTTTTTTTTGACAGTCCTCATCAGGGTGCCGTGTCCTACTGCTGGTACAGGCAAAAATGGCTCAACACCAGCTTCTGTTGAGCTGTTAACTCCCTTGTGCCTTCCTTTTGCCTTCTCTTTGGTAGATCTAGCATGAAAGCTGCTCTGGAGAGGGCAGGGTGGTGAGTAGCAGCAGTCAAAGGGCGCTGAGGGCGGGTTGGACGTTGGTGCTGGGAACAGAGGACACCTCTGGGAGCAGCTCTGCCATCCTGCGTGCTGGCTCTGAGGTTCCAGCGTAGCTGCGCCGGTGTTTTGAAGAGCTCCCAGGCACGTACCAGCCTCAGGGCATAACCACAGCTTGTTCTTTTTGCCCCAGGGCTTAAGAACAGGTGGATCCAGGTGGAATTTCCCTGGTAGGAATGGGTGCATCAAGGCTTCTCTTTGTGGATTTGAAGGGGCTTCTGCGGAAGACAGTTTGTCAGTATTATTTAGATGTTTCGCTGTCCTTCCCTTAATAGACTGAAGATCCAAGTTCAACGCAGTGTTCGGCACAAAAGCTCCCTGGAAGCTTGACCTTTCTCAGATTAAACCTCCAGAAAGGCCCAGCCCAGGGGGCTGGTTGTTTTCCTGGGCAGAAGATGGCATTTTGCACTTGACATGCTTTCAAGTCTCATTTTATCTGAAACAATTTAGGTTCAGGCAGTTTCCAACAGTAAGAAATGGTGGCACGTGTCTCTAAATCATCAGTGGCTGGAGAACACTTGAAGCAGGCAGTGAAGGAGCGCTCCTGCCCCCTGTCCTGCCGTCCTAGGTGGGTTTGGAGTAAGTGTAGAGTGAATCTGATCCTGAAGTTCCCAGGAAGAGGTTACCTTTGTCATCCTGGACATCCCAAGTCTTGCAGCAAGGGAACTTCGGTTCCCTTTGGATTGCGCAAGAAATAATAGCTTGTCTGGGAGATCAATTCCCAGCAAGCTCCAGGGAGCTGTGGGGACGTGTCCTGTTGGCATCATCCCATCTCCTTATCTCTGCTCATCGACTGCTGCCCCCCCACCCATGTAAGTCTTCTGAAGGTATGATGCTTTTTTTTTGCATCCCTCTTTCAGTCGCTTCCTTTCCAGTCGCATCTTTAAATGTAATTAGGTCTGCTGCTTCATTTTCTTTCACGTTGCGGCGTCCATCTCTCTTGGCAGATGGCTCCTGCCCCAGCCTCTGCAGCCCCTGATCTCTGCCACAGGTAGGAGATGTGATCAGGCAGAGCCTAAACCCCATCATATCATAGTCCAGCCCCTTCTGAGAAGATCTTCAGTGACCAGAACCTGAGGACGGAGGACAAGGGTGCCTTTCTGTCCACGTTGTGTGCTCCAAGAGCCCGGCAGCACCCTGAGTCTCTGCGGCGCGCGGAGAGGCCTCGAGTGCTCCCTGCTTCCTGGTGTTCACAGAGCTGCCTTTAATACTTCAGCGGTTCTTACAGCTTCTTGTAAAACAGATTGGAACAGCAGCTTCTGCAGTCCGAGCGAGCAAGTTAATAACGTGTCTCAAACAGACTGAAGCTACGTGCGTCGTTAGCCTGAGGTGCTGAAGCTCTTTGGGCTCAGAAGCACTTTCCAGCCAGCTCTCACGTTGAGCTTTTCCAGAGCTTGCCTGCCGAGGCCACCGGCTGCTCCATCCTGCCGACCCCTCCATGAGGCTTTGTCTTCAGGTTCTGCCCGTACCATCCTCCTGGGCCTGGAGGAACTACCTGAGCTCTGTGTCCCTCTGTCACCTCCAGAAATGGGGGGAATGGTAAAAGATTTCTTGCCGAGTGTTGTCCCTTCCACCAGGCTGAAAGGACGGGCAGTCTTGATGCAGTCTTTAAAAAGCTCAATCTCTGAAACCTGTGCTTTAGGACTTACAGATACTAGGTGTGTCCTCCTGCGGCTCTGCCCTGCATCCCCCTGCCAATGGGATACGGAATAAAAAACTTCTGTGCTCCTGGAGGAGGTCCTTGTGCACCTCGTTCCCTTCTGTTCCCGGGGAGAAATAAAAGAATTCACCATTTGGAAGGCTGCTAGGCTGCTGCGTGACACGTTCCCAGGCAGGGACCCATCTTTGAGCACGAAGGGCTGCTGGAATTCCCCCTCGCCTCAGTGTTTTAATGTTGCTCTTTGGGGGAGGCTTTGCGTTTTGGCGCCTTCGTGTCTGGAAAGGAGACGAGTTTGCAGCTGAAATTCCCCAAAGGCAGCGCAAGCACAGCTCCCGTTTCCTTGCTGAAATGCAGGGTGGAAGAGGTGCTGTCGGGATGATGCTTCACTTGTTTGTGCTCTGAAGCTGCTTTTTCAGCGTGGATGCGTAGCAAGAAGGCCTTCTCTGCCGAGATAACCCGCGTGCTGAGGACACCAGCCCCTCCTTGAGCCGCAGCGGGGCTGCTCCAGGAGCCAGGAAGCAAAAAGGGGACGTGCTTTGGGTTTTCACTTGAAACAAACCTGTTCCCTTAAACAAACCTATTCCCGCAGTAGCCTTCTGCTCTTTCTCTGTCCGTCTTTCCTTAAACTCCACTTAGGCACGGTCTCTCCCACCCCAAACTGATGACACCTGGTTTGTTCTGAGATTTCTTCTCTTCCTCCTCAGTCTCTCAGGTAGGTTTCAGTGACTCCTGTCCCGTGCTGTCGGTTCAGACTTTCAGATCATAACTTTTTTAGGCCAGGCTCTATGATAGTGACACCTCGATGGCTTTTAGGTTTGTTCTCTGTCGCCGTGGAAGCTTCAGCTTTGTCAGTAAATGTAACCCTATTACAGTGAACGTGAGAAAACCCTACGAAGGAGAACTTGGGTTGTTTCTAGCTGTGTGTGTGCGTGTGCCAGTGATGTGGGAGCATGGAGACCGCACGTTTTGAAGGATCATGCACATCTCTGGTTGTCTTTGGGTGTTTTCCTAGCGTGTTGCTGAACAATTCTGCCCTTGCTCAGAGAAATACGGTCATCCTGCTATAACGCACACCATCTATCAGACCCCACCAGCTGTTAGTCCTAGCTTAGCCATCCCTCTCCCTGTTGAATATATGCTGTTTAACGTCTTCTCTTTTCTGTCGCACGCAGAATACATTCAGAAATATGCAACAGAAGAAGCACTAAAAGAACAGGAAGAAGGCACCGGGGACAGCTCATCCGAGAGCTCCATGTCCGACTTCTCGGAAGATGAGGCTCAGGATATGGAGTTGTAGTAGAAGAGGCAACCTGCTTTTCAGAGAGACTCTAATTTCCTAACCATGAGAAGCAGACTATAATATTCATATTTAAACAAAGCAATTTTTTTTATTACTAAACAAGGTTTTTATGAATAATAGCATTGATATATATATATATATATCACCCTTTAGATCTTGATTTTTCTTGGTCATTTCTCAACCCGAGGTGCATAGCATATTCCCACATTCCATTTTGGTAGCAATATGCAGCCCGAATGCATGCATTCAGATTCCATTTGGCCAAGTCAACTTGTGTGCTACTGAACTGTCAGCTACGACAGCTGCCCTGGTAGGTAGGGAGTTAGCCGAGACGTTTGCTTTCTGATCGATGTTTCCAAAGCCACCACCTTGGATGCTGACCTGGAACGGCGTTTTTCTCAAAGTAACAAAAAAAATATTAAAAAAAAATCTGGGGGATAATGAACTAACCGTGTAGATCAGACAGTGGAAGAACAAAAAAGGTGCTCCTTCAGGTCAACCTTGCTGATCGTATTTTGTGTGGAGTCACATTTAAAACAAAAAAGTAAATAACACAACTGCATGGAGCTATTCAGAGCATTGGAGCTTAAGAATTTTGACTTGGATTCCCAGTCCGTTTTTATACGTGGACTCCTGCCTGCCCTTCTGAACTGTAGGGACTGACAACCACTGGTCTGTTTGCTTTTGGGACTTTTTGAAAGCCTTCATCTGGATGTTGCTCACTTTTCTTGGTCTGGATTACGAGCTGTTCCCTTCTCGGGAGGAAAAAAAAAAAACAAACCCCACCACCACACAAACAATGCTCTCTAAGCAGTGCTTTGATTTAGCTGGAGCACACGTGAAGCCCAACTCTTACTTTGTCGTAGGTTTTGAAACTGCTGCCCTTTAATGGCTTCAGGTTTTGCTTTTTCTCTTGCTTGGAGTATGGTTAAACACCTCGCAGCCACCTCTGTCCCCTCGGAGGGGTCTCTGACCAGATGGATCAGCCTTGCTGAGAGCTTCAGATCCACGAAGATTGGCCCATTGGCTCTAGTCCACGAATCCATCGGCACTGATTTCATTTTCCTTCCCCCCCCCGCCCCCCCCCTTCTGCACCAGCTTGGTAGCCATCTGCTTGTGTGTGTACAACGGGATTTAAAATTTCTTAAAGTTAACAAAGAATATGGTCTAGAAAAAAAAAAATTGAGACGAATAATAAAAAAAAAGAAAGACTAAAAGCACCGATTGAGGAAGCAAGTGAATCTGCTTGTTTGGTTTTGTTGGTTTTTTTTTTTTTTTTCTTCCTTTCAGGAGGCTTCTGTACGAACCGTTTGATTTATCCTGGTGTCTTTCAGCGAGCTGAGATTTTTGTTGCGATGCTACAACAGCCGCTCTAGCAAATGCCTACCTGGGATGCTGGTATACTTGAACTCGGATAACTGGGTGTTGGAGGTTTGAACC
>CM021697.1:988573-1006322 GCA_011074415.1 Stictonetta naevosa | reverse complement strand
TTAAAAAAAAAGGTTAACAAAAACCTTTTGCTTTCCAAAGCCGGGAGACGCGATGCCACCTGATTTCATCTCTGGAGAGGCGTTTAAAAAAACAAAAACAAAAACAAAAACCCAATAATAATAATAAAATTCATTCGCGTAAGAGACGAGGAAAATTCACCACCACGATCCCGCTGCGGGCACCCGTCACTGTTCCAAGGTCACCACTTCCACCGCCTGCCCGTCCATGGTGACGGCATTGTCCGCTATCCGCGTGGTCACGGGTGCCATCGCGACCTGCACGGGGCCGTTCCCCTGGGCCAGGCTGGTCACCACGGTCTGGTACATGCTGACGGGGATCTGGACGAGGCCTGCGGAGACAAAAAAAAAAGGAGAAACGGGGTCGTGAGGCGCGTTTACGTCGGCTCCCTGAGTGTGGTTCCCCCCCCGCCCCCCCAAAGGGATGAGGCTGGCGCGGCCGCGTGGTGCGGTCCCCAAAAAGGGGTTTGGGGCTGCATGGAGGCACCGAGGGTCTTGTGGGCCTTCGGTTCTCAGGGGCAGCCAGCAGCTGGGGAAGACTTGAGGCTCCCACCCCAGCAGCACACGGCACCCACGGGGTCACGCTCACGTAACCGCTCAAGAGCTCCCGGGTGGTCGAGCTCAGCCCTCACCGACACACCAGAGACGCCCCAGTGTTGCCTCCAGCACGCTGGGAGCAGAGCATCAGGCGTACGGGGACGAGCTGGCCGGGGTTTTGGGGCAGCAGCCCAGCCCGTGGGGCTGTCCGGGCAGGAGGAGGTGGCACAGAGCAGCGGGGAGCCACAAAACATTAAAGAGGAAAGAAAGAAGAAATGCGCCAAGGGGGAAGCTCTCCCATCTCCTGTAACACCACAAAGGACTCAAACACCTTCCCGGCACGAGAAAAGGACCCCATGAGCATCACCCGGTGCCCAGGCAGGGCTCCCAACCTCTCCAAACCAACTCAGCCCCTCCAAACCAACTCGCCTCCACCTCGCCCCCGTCCCATCCCCGTCCTGCCTCCGCTGCACGCGGGGCAGGGTGGCTGCGGGCTCCCAGCGCACACAGATATACGACACGACAGATGGAGGAAAGCAAACGGAGCCTCTCGGCCCTTCCCCACCCACGAGCTGGGTCCAGCACGTGGGAAACGTCGTCTCCTTAAGGGTGGCTCAGCCCCAGCAAGGGCTCGAAGCTGGAGCCTCGCTGAGCCCGCAAAGCTCTGGGCACGTTCCTGGAGGAAAGCGCTGCCGTGGTGAACGCGAGGGGCTGGCGTTAGCTGGTAGCAGCCAGGGTGACAACAGAAAAGAACGAGCCCCTGAGGATATTGTGATGTGCGTGAGTAAAAGAGGTAGAAAACACCCGCAGGCAGCAGCGCCGGTGCTGCGAGATCCACCTGGGTGGCAGGCAGGGGAAGGGATCTCGCGGCATTTCGGAGTAGCAAACCCTACAGGCTGGCAAGAGAACACTGGGGTGGCTCCAGGCTTCACCTGCCTCCGTCCACCGCTGTCCCTGGATGGGAGGGGGCTTCTCCAAGCGTGATTTAGGGCACCTGAGTAGGACGTTTCTGAAACTTTCCACTTCTGTTGGGACAAAAAGGCTTTTAGGGGTCCCCAAATCTTTCCCCTGAAACCACACCTCCCAGCCCACGCGGGGGCTAAACGAAACCCTAAACAAAACCCAAGGGGATCAGGGCGGCAGGCTCCTGATCCGGGCTTTCCCCGGATGCCAGCAGGATCTCTCCTGCTTCGGGTTGCCGTGGCAGGCAGGGCGCTGCGTCCTGCCAAGGGCACTGGTTTAATGCCGTGAGGCGGCGGAGCGGGGCGCGGTGTCCTCAGCTAACTCGCCGTGCAGACAGGGAAGCTTAGGAGCTAATCGTGCTGCCCAGGTGGGTGACCCCGGCGGAGTTCAGTGTGCTTTGCTCTGACATCTCGCAGGATCTCCGAGGGCTCGGCCGACGGGGAAGTTTTGCAGCCCCCCCCGCAGAAAGAGCTGTCCCCGTTCCAAATGGGGACGCCTACGGGTTCGTCGAGCTCAGCCCCACCGCGGGGGTCACCTTCCTGGGGTGACGGTCCAACGCCGACAGCTACGGGTGTCACGGAGGCAAAAGCACGAAGTTCTTGGGGCGTTTTCTAATAGACAAAAGTTTTAGGCTGCAAGGCATTGAGATGAGAGCTCACGCTCGGCCCCGTTGAAGCAAATCTCCAGTAAGACCGCCGAGGACCGCGGCACAGCCCGCTTCAAGCGGGTTCTTGGCACAGAGCAGGGGCCGTGGCCTGGGATGCACCTGAAATCCCCGCTCCAGACCAACAACTGCGCTAAGCCTTTGGGGTGAGTTGGGCTGCTCACCCGAGGGAATCTGCTGCAGCTCTCCGAGATGAGCCCGGTCCCCACGGCCAACCCAAAGACGAGGGTCGCCGTTCATGGTGGGAGCAGCCTGGTCCCTCTACACGGCTCAAACAAGCGCTGGCCCCGACCGGGCTGCCAAAAACGGGCTCTACCAAAAGACGATGGAAAAAGCAAAGGGGGCTTTGCTGGGGAAGGCTGAGCTTGTGTCACGCAAGGTTTGGCAAAGGCTGGCCACGTCTCGGGCACGGCGAGCGTAAGAGCGGGGATGTCTCCATGAGAGACGGCGCCACGCAGATCCCTTTTTTTTTTCTGCGCGGGATTAAAGCAAATCGCCTCAGCATCTGACGCAGCGGCCGTCCTGGCAGGAGCGGTAACAAACCAAAGGAGGAGAGGGCGAGGGCTGGAAAGTCTGCCGTGCATTAAAGCAGAGATGATCGCCCTTGGGGGAAGAGACGATTAAACTCCTGAGATGCTGTAATCAGGTCTAGGATTGGCCCCGCGCTGCATCTGCTCAGCCCCGCGCCCTGATTAGCCCTAATCTAACTGGCATATGTTAATCTAAAGCGTGGATTTCAGACCCTTTCAATTGTATTAAAAAGAGGAAATCCATTAGACAAAAAAAACAAAAAACAAAAAAAAACTTGGAGACCCTGAAAAATACCTAACTGCTAAAAAAGTCAAGTTGTGCTGGGTGCAGGGGGGGAAAGCCCCAGGGAGTACAGAGGAGGGCTCGCGCCAGCCTCGCACGGGGCCCGGAGCTGCTCCTACCTGGGGAGAGGTGATGAATAATGCACCGAGCGGGGATGCAACGCCAGCGGGCTCCCAACACGCACGGGATGACGCGGCTGGGCTCCTGCCTCCCCTTTGTGCAGGGATTTCCTGCCGGCGGGGAGCCGGCGAGGTGCTGCTGGAAAAGGTCCCTTGGGAAGCAGCGGTGCTGAGCGAGGCGCGGAGCTGAGCAGCGAGGTCTGGCCTCACCTCGGTGCTGGAAGGGGGCTGGGACCAGCTGGGACGCATCCAGGCAGGGAGCTGGGCTGCAGCCAGCTCGCAGGCTCTGCCCCTCGCCGACCTCGCACAAGGGGCGCTGGGCAGGGTCCTGGCCAGGGAGGAGGCGACCGCATCGCCCGAAGGCTGCGGAGGGGCAGGGGTGCTCAGCACCCGGGGGAGATGGAGAGCTGCGGGAAGGCCCTGGGGGCTGAGCACCATGAATCAAGGGCTGGAAGAGATCAGGGACACCAGGCTCGGAGAAGGCTCTGGTTGTACTCTAACACCAGGCCAGGCGATCTCTGGCTGGATTTGAGCTGGGGGAGCGCAAGGGGGTCACAGGGAGATAACGGCACTCCAGCAGGGGTTACAGCTCACAGGGGAAGGGTGAGGACCAGGCTCTGCCAGTGTCCGGGGGAACCACAGGGTTCAAAGGCCAAAAATCACGCAGTAGGCATCTTATCTGGCAGGGATGGTGAGCAGCAGCACGAGGACAGCCGCTTCGATCCCAGATTGCAGGTTTAAGGGCTGCATGAAAGCACAGGGAAGGGTTTGGGGGAGAAGAGCGGGCGGCCGGGCTGAGTCAGGGCCCTGGGAATTGGCATCGGGGTTCAGCAGCCCCTGGACACGCAGAACAGTCAATGCTCAGGGGACTGGGGTCAGAGGCAGTTCTGCTTAACCTTACGCTTTGAGATCAAAGCGAGCACAGCACGAGGAAGAGACCACAAACTCCAGCGGCTGGAGACAGCCCCAGTCCCACCGGGCCTGGAACAGGGACACGGACCGTATGGGGACAACACGGACCTGTAGGGACCACACGGACACTCAGTGCAATGCCTCTGGACGTCTGATGCTCCCGTTAAATACCCAGCCTTACAGAGAGGCTGGGAGAAACCGAACAATGTGGGATCCCGAGGCACCTCCCCACTGCCCTCTCGGGGAGAGGGAGGCGTCCTCCTCCCAGCTGAGATGGTGAATGCCTTGGACCACGGAAAGGCTGAAGAGCAGGAGCTCACGCGTAACGTTTTCTGCCTGGTGCTCAAACAGCAGCACCACAGCAAAGCCTTGGGGGGCAGGAGATGGGAACCAGCTCCGTTCTTCACCAGATGAGACAGGAACCAGCCCCGTTCCTGGCCAGCCACGGCAACGCGGCCACCGTCACCGTGCTGAACCTGCCTTCGGGGAAGGAAGCGGTCCCCTCTTCTTCTTTCATGAACAGCAAAATCCTCTTCCTTTGTAGAATCAACTTCAACAGGGCTGATCTTCTGCAAACGTGCGGGAACAGCCTCAGGAAAGGGAGGATTGTGAGGAAGCAAGAGGCAAACCGAGAAACCATGCGATACGGCTCCGGCACCAGGGACCCGAGTCCGAAGATACTCAGCTCTGCAGCACAGATCTACCTGATGCCAGCACGGTGGGCAAGAGAAGATGGCGAGATTTTTTTCAATACACCCTCAGGGAGGGCAGCGAAGGAAGACTTGGAGAGGCATGCCATTAAGGGAGGTGAGTTTGCTGTTCTGAGAGCTGCCACGCCACCAGAATCGCTGCCGTGGGTGCCTGGTACAGAGCGGTGAAGAGCACGGCTCCGGAGCCACCACGTAGCACAGAAGTATGGCTCTTGGGATTTCTCTTATGGGGCAAAACAGATAATGCACAATGACCCCAGCGATCACCTGGGAGACGCCCAGCAGAGCACAGTACTTTTTTAATTCAAGGCGACCACCTATCGATCAAATGCCAAGACCTCAACCGAAGGACATCGTCTTCTTCCAGAGTCCAGAGCCCACTTGGGATCAGCAGAAGCCAAACGCCACGGCCGGTTGCACGCAGTGCTGCTCCTGGGATCTGCTGGCACTGAGCAGAGAAAGCAGATCCAAAGCAGTGACTGTAGAAGTCGGTAGGTCTTGCTCTGCTCTCTTGGACGCCAAAGAGCGTAAGTGCAGGTACCCTTATCGCAGCCCTCGGTGCAGAGCCGAAGGCAACGTCTGAAGCCACGATGGAAGAATTCCTGTAGATGAGCCAAATTAAGCAGCGTGCAGGTGTTGATGGACAAAGAAGAGGATCGGGGAGATCTCCGAGCAAGGAAACGTTCGCTCTCAGTGGGCAGCACACAGAAATTGAAACAGCACTGGGCGTGCCTTGGTGTGTATATGGAGTACAGTCCACAAATCCATCAGAACTGATGCAAAGAGGAGACTAACCCCATCGTCTGTGCCACAGTAGGAAAGAATAAGAGTTTTTAAGAGCAGCATGGAAAGCTGCAGTAGATATCGGGGGTAGGGAGGAAGCCAACCATTAAACATACGTTTGGGAAGCTCTGGATCGATCTGCGTGGGGAAACAGCACCGGATGGCTTTTAGAGCCAGCTGAGACTGATGGTGGCTCAGGCACGGGGCTGGTGTAAGCAACCACTTGAATTCCCTTCCAGCCTGTTAAATGAACGAGATTTTGAAGGCTCCACTTGATGTAAAGAAGCAATGGTCCACAGATGGGAGGGTTACCAGCCAAGCAAGTCTAAGACAGTGCTAGGACACACTGGACAAATCAGTTGGCACTAGAGGGATTTCTTGACGGTAAATCCAGTTCCTAGTCAACCAGGGGATCACCCCTTCTTCCAGCCACATATAAATTTCTTCTAGCAATCTGGCAGAGCAGCAGGGCCTCTATTACCTTTACTGCTGTTGCTTTTAGAAAGGACACACATGCAGACAGAAAGCCAACTGGGAATTGGCTTGCCCAGATTTCCAGAAATCATCATCCTGACCACCTCCCCTCTGGGGGACTAACTTGAGTGGCTTTCAGGAGGGAGGAAGGACAGGCAACAGGCAGGAGCACGTGTCTTCAGGAAACCAGCACAGCTCTCCAGCACGTACAAAGTGCACCAGCTACAATGAGTGCTGCCCAAGTCATGTTACCCTGCGAAATGCCTGCCTACGGAGAAGAAACATCTGCAAAATACGTGTTCCTTAAGGTAAGGTGTTGACGTGGCACTGTGGATGGGGTTTCACCCAAAGGCAAGCATTTAAAAGGGTCCTACCGTGCTCAGTGGTGACGAAGGAAGAAGACATCTCATCAAGGCACCTACTTTAAGACAAACTGTCCTCTGAAAGCGTGCCTCTCTTTCCTAATGATTGCTGGAGGATCAATGCCTACCTCAGATTAGACACCTCTTACAACAAGACGATGGTTGGAAGGACTTCCACGGTCAGAACTGCCTTACTGACAAATCACAAGAAGTCCACGCAGGTATTTAAGCTTGGAGAACTTTCTAGGCACACAACGGTCACAGCTCACCCCTACACATCCTCTGTGCCACTCACATCCAAACACAAAAAATTGTTCCATCAAATGGTAACTTGAAAAAAGCCGCTGTCCTTATTCTGCTTGCCACCCTCAAGCGTACCTCAAGGTCAGCCATCATCTGTCTTTTCAATCCCTTTCGGGTCAAAACCACAACAAAAAACTCTAACAAGGGACCTGAAGTTTGATAGCAGAGAAGTCAGGGCAGCTCACAGAGCTCTGAGCTGAGCGTTGCAGTCCAGTAGGGTACATCATACCTCGACTCTTCCTGAGAACAGAAGATAAGCACAGGAGGCAACGCTAACGTCTTGTATACACCTCTATTTTCTTCCTCTCTACATGGAGGGAAGGGTCACAGCTCAGCCAAGACCTGAAACACCTTTGGGTTCATCTCCCTCATTCCTTGGTCCTGCCTCTAGGAGAGGAAGGCAAAACAACCTCACGAGGGGACCACTTGGACACTCAGGGCTCCTTCCAGCAGACCACGGCAGGGCTGGTGCGTGTGTACCTCCCAGATTGTTCCAGACACAGTCCAAGAGAACACCCAAGCCCGGTCCTCAACCTGAGGTTAGGATCTAGAGGACACCACTCTCGCTTGTCAAGAGCCCTGAAGTGGATTACGATGCTTTTGGGGGTTTTGTTTGGGGGTTTGCTTTTTGTTGTTGTTTGCTCTGTTTGTGAGGTTGAGTTTTTGGTGCTTTTTCTTTGTTTTTTTTTCAAGTTTTTGCTTGCTTGTTTTACAATACTTTGATACAAAAAACACTGGGGCTGAGGTTCCTGATTGACAAAAAACTGTCCCCAACCTATTAAGTGACATACAGCCAGGGACTGAGCTGTGTCCACGGAATTATCTCCTCTGGAGGCCCCAGCGAGCCAGCCCGACACCCAGACTCGTCCCTGGCACAGCCACGACCCCCAGTCTTCGAGCAGTGGGGACAAACACCTCCTTCACCGACGGCACTTCACAACCACCACGCATCTCTGTCCTTGCAGCCCTTTCCTGACACACCCGAAGTCCTCCACCTGCAATCATCTACAGCGAGGATAGCAACACAAGGAAAAAATCGGCAATTATTTTTAACATTGGAAACATTGGAAACGATCAATCGGAAACGCTGGGCCTTCCGTTCCATCTTTGTTTCAACGTAGCTGAAAATTCCCATTTTTGCTCTTCCCCCCCCCCCCCCCTTTTTTTTTTTTTCATTTAAAAACATTAAAAAAAGAGGGGGAGGGAGGAAGGGTGAGTAGGAAAGAAGCACCAGCCTGGTATCCCGACGGATTAACTTGGTGCCTTCAGCCCCTGTGTCCTACAGAAGGCAACCTGCCTCTCCCCTCCACGGCGTGCTGAGGGTGATTTTAGAGCTCGAGAGCAGGATGACGGCAGGACCCGGACATCGGCTCAGGCAGAATAAAGCTGGATCTGGTCAAGCCTGGTTCTTACACAGGCTTCACACACCAGCAGCGGGTCCCCGGGGCAAGCCACTCTAAACCCAAGCCAATCCGGTGGGGAGGAAAGGTGACAAACACGCGAAGAGGAGTCTAAACATGCATGCGTCTACCTGTATAATGAAAGCTTTTTTTACCGTGCTCCACAGACGAAAGCTTAACGAATAACCCTTCTAAGCTTCCTTGATCGGCTGGCTTTGCTGTGGAGTGAAGGGCACACCTGATAAGATTAGCAGTCTATCACGGTCAGTCATGTATATAGGAAACACAGATAAAAATAGAGAAAGTACAGCAACCCCTAACGGCTGCCCCCCGCGGGGTCTGCCCCTCGCACAGCCTGCTTTCTGTTAACACGAGGGGAGCTTTTCCAGACAGGTGCAAAAGCTTCGCGGAAACTAGAGACAGGAAACACCTCAGAATGAATTCAAAGCCTGTTCCTCTTACGATACGTCAGGTATTAACCTGGTGGTTGGACAGGCAGGCCACGGAGCACCTTAACGTTTCTGGGCAATCCCCTATGAGGGACTCCCTGTTATATTTTGCCATAAATACTTGACTGAGTTGCCTGCTGTGTTACTAACATCCACATACTCTCTTCCAGAGGAAGAATTGTGTATCGAGGGTGATTCTTGTCCTTAAATCCTTGAGGATTCTGTATTTTCTGTATGGTTTTATTAAAGACTACTGTGAGAATGAAGGCAGAGAACCATCTAAAGTGATAAAACGTTGTTATTACGTGAACTTGAATGACTAAAGTTCATTTGAGGAGCGATTTGAATGGAAAGTTTCTGAGGCACTATAAGATCACATCTTCTAATGGAACATAATTATTTGGCGGAGTTTCTGCAGAAATAACACCCTGGGCATCCTTGCGAATCAAATACAGTGCAAGGACGAGTTGCATGATAAAGGACAGAGTCCTTGGGCCAGCACAGTGTCCAGGGATGCGCACGCACGAGCTCTTGTGTCTACCTCCTTCTGCTGTGGGAGCCAACCTACGTCTTTACTCGGGTTTCTGCTACTTTTAGCCCATCGTTTCTTAAAACCGATGGGTGTTGAAGGCGTAGCTGTGGGGTTTTCTTCCCTTTCTGCCATTGCTTTAAGCCTGCGTTGTGTTCGTGACCTTTAAAAAGATGAATTTAACAAATCCAAAGATCACAACACCCCCCAGCCCCAGCCGTTACCCCGGTGCTTGGGGGTTATTAAACTGCACGTTGAGCCCAGCTCTGGCCTCCTCGCTCATTCTTTACTTAAGAAACACTCAGAAGAGAGCTCGGCTTGCGTGAGGCTAATGGGATTGGGCTGCAAGGCATTAACCCCGCAGCCAGGACAGGGTCCAGCCCAGAGCAGTGGGGGAGACAGCCACGAGATGCTCCAATATAAATACAACTCTCCAAATATAAATACAGATCTCCAACGTTTGATGTCTGCCCCTTAAAAGTGTGAAAGGAGGGGGGAAAAAACAGGAGAGAGAGAGAGAGATAGGTACAGCCCTTTCACCCCCAAGAAACACCACAGTGTCAGGAACCTAAAGGAGTAAGTTGGCAGTGCCAACGACAGCTAAATCCCGTTATTCCAAACTACCACCACAAAAAGCCACTCACCTGATAAACTCTCTGCTAGGCTCCACTTGCAACCTGAACAGTCTGCTGCTAGGATGCCTGACAATAAAATGCAAGTGTAAAAGGCTGAACACAGGCCAAATGCTACAGTCACGGGGGGGGCATTAGGTGGGGTAATTCGGGCATTCATGGGAAATAGAACCTTTTGCTTAACGGGTGGACTAGAAGAGAAAACACTCGTGCCCTTCAGTGGCCACGTATGAGCGTGGCCCCACCACTAGGCACAGTAACTCAAGTGCTTCTGCCTCTATACAGAGCGTTGGGCGCAGAGGTGGGAGGCAGAGCACGTGGGAGGCAGGGCGCTGGTACTCCCGGCTATTTCGTGCTGCAGTTTGCAAACCTTTAGGTGGATGGCTTAATTGGGCCAGAGAGGCCTGACGAGAACCGGCTGCATGGGGCAGAGGAGTAAAAATCCATCTCGGAGAAGCCAGGGCCACTGGTTCTCTGCTATTCCCCGCGTAGCAGGGGATGAGGAATGAACGAGAAGCAGAAGTGGCTGCCAAAGTGGCATTTCTATGCATCCCCAGAGCACGAGGCTAGAAAGTTCACGGAAGCCCAGGCGCTCGGCCTCGTTGGAAGAGCTGGATGTATTTTTAAGGCTACCTGAGACGTGGATCTAAATGAGTTTCACAAGCTGGTAGGCTGCACGATAGATCACACGTGAACACGGACATTAGCATATACTACAGAGCGTTTAGCACACGGGGATATAAAGCAGCTATTGTTCTGGCGGTAAGGTGATACGTAACCAGATAGGCCCTGGCTTCATCCAAAAAACATTTTCCCAGCATTTCGCTGACTTGTTCAGCGGGAGCCTCGCCGCCACTACAGAGCGCACATTCATGGCCGAGGAGAGGGCCCAAAATGATGGGCGCTCTCCTCCAGCGCTGCGTCCAGCCCCGCAGCACCGCCGGGCTCCGTCACCTCCCTCCGTGCTGGGGGAGATCGCGCCCGTAGCCCTAGAGCTGACGTGAACACACAGTCAGGTGAGGCGCGCAGCTTTTGGAGGGTGCCAACACCTCGGGAAGGCGTTCAGAGCGTTGCCTTTGTGCAAAGTCTCGCATCTCCGCTGGAGCCTTACCTTACGCTGGCCGCCGCGCTAGCTACAAGGAGGGAAGCACACTTCTTTTTTCCTCGGGGAAAAAAGGGTTGGGCACAGCTTAAGCATCCTATTTTCGCTTCTTCAAAGCATCCCCTTCACGTCTAGCTACAGCAGCAGCCCTGCTACAACCCAGCACACCCCTCGGTGCAGCGGCGTGTGCCTGCAGCCCCGCTCCGTTACAGGACGAGGCACCCGTCTGGCACGGGGTCCCCTCCCCCTGTGCACTGCCCCGGCCCATCCTCGGCAAGGTGAGCAATAAATCACGGCCAATACACCTCTCCGACATGGGACACATCGTGTAAGGAGCAAGTTTTTACAGTCCACATTCCTTTTTTCACACACACACACGCCGCTGTCTCTCACTGCCCGGACCGCGCAGCAGGTGGGATGGGTTCCTACCTCTCCCGCCCGAGAGCATTTATTCTTGGTATGCTACTGCCTCTGGCAGATTCCTCGCTTTTAAACTCTGCACATCTGCCGATTTAAAAATAAAAAACAAGCTTGGGCTCTGGCCTGGTGGCTGAAGGCACATTTGTGCAGGCGGGCACAGCCCGAGCCGTGTGGGCTGGGTGTCAGGAAGGCAGCTCGCCCCTGCGCACGCCGAGAGAAGGCGAGAACATCTGCAGGGAGAAGAACAAATTCGCTTTGAATCAGCCAGGAGTCGTCCGGGTGTTTTGTCCCTGCAGGGCCCAGCCCGGGCGCACAGCAGCCTGCAAGGGGGAGACGTGTGGCACAAAGAGGAGGGCCGGCACGCGCAAAATCCACGAGAAAAATCAAGCGGCCGCTTGTGCGAGAGCCCATCCGTCACTCCCCGCTCACAGGGGCATGACGGGGCAGGTCGAAAAGCTCCACGAGAGCAGAGAGGGGCAGCCGGAGAATCCTTTCTGCTTTGCATCTGCTGGGGTGGTTCGGAACAGCGTCGCGCCTGCCGGGGCTCAGACCGTGGGGCTGTGCAGAGCAGAAGCAAGAAGGCAGCTCTCTGACAGCAGCAAGGAAGGAGAAAGCCTAAAACGTGGCCAAGTCCCAAAACGTGGCCAAGTCCCAAAACGTGGCCAAGTCCCAAAACGTGGCCAAGTCCCAAAACGTGGCCAAGTCCAAGTCGCGTTGATTTGCAGCGGGACTCCAAACCTCTCAACACTTAGCTCCTATCTGGAAGCTTTGGCTCGGGCTGCGCCCAGTAAAACCAGCCCTAGGACCTCCAAGGTTGGGCTGAGGACACGACAACGTAGCTGTGGGTGAGAGCCACGGCTGCTGTCGAATTGCAGACAAACACCGCTTCCCTGCGACTTCAAAGGAGTCGAACACGCTCTATTTATGCCAGCAATAAACCCCCCGCTTCCATTAGCTATCCATCCTCCTTTTAAACGCAGTGCACACGCCAATTAGAGTCCCCTAATGCTTGGGAGTACAAAGCTTTTTTTTTTCCCCCCTTTTTTTTTTTTTTTTTTGAAGGGGAGGGGTGGAAGGGAAGAGATCAGGCGGCTCGGGGGAATAGCAGAGAGCCTTTCACTGCTAGGTCTCTCGTTCAAATCTGTCAGAGGGCAGCGGGAACAGATGGCCGTTTCTGAAGGCTGCTCCGTAGCTTACACGACACGAGGGATTGTCTCGGGCCACGTCCTGGTGGACAACTTATTGATGCCACAAACACGCTCGTAGCGGTTTCTGGCAGAGCCGGTGGAGAAACCAAGGGATTACACGGGTACGAAGCAAAACGCTCCCTACCTGATCAAAGGCACCTCCTTCCTGGGGGGAAATCGAGGCAAATTGCTGGCAGCTTACGCCTGCCGCTGCCTGGGAACCTCTGGCTGCCGGGGTCTGGCTCTCAGTCCGAGAATGCCTGCTTCAAGCTGGCAGCCAGCTTGTGAGCACCAGCCGCCGCTCGCTGAACTCCCCTTTGGACACGCTGGAGGTTTTGAAGGTGAAAATCGTGGGAGAAAGCAGGGAGGAGGAAGTTCAGGATCTGGGGCAATAAGGAGGCAAACCCGTACGGAGTGAGAGCTTGCTACGATCTGCGAACAACAGCAAATAGCACCATGAATAATTTTAAGCCAGTTCTAAGCTCGTGCTCTCCGCAGTCTCTTCATTTTTAGAGCCTGCATCTTCTCCAGGGCATACTTTTAATTTTCTGAGGGCAGGTGGCAAGAAGCCCACCAGTGCCCCAGCGGGCCACCAGCCCTGTGCAGCGCAGCAGAGAGGGGCCCAGGTGAGCCATCAGAAAGCACCACGCAGAGGGGAGGTTGGATGCTTTAGGGAATAGGTTAAGGATACAGGGTGGGATTGGGAGGAACAACTCAAATTCTGACTTAGAAACACCACCTCTGGTTTTTGGAAAAGATTCGGAGGAAACCAGGAGAAGCTGCTTTTTTCTTCTAGGAACTCGAGCAGCTTCGCATCGACTCACAGAAGCACGTGGGCACTCGTGACCAGGAAAGAGCGTCCGGTGGGGCTCCAAAGGTGCCGAGGGACCCGAGGGTGCCGAGGGGCAGCCGAGGAAATGGCAGCCTCCCCCAGGAACCAGCATGCAGAAGCCACCACCCCGGGTCTCGTGTGCTGGCCCGCCGGGGTGTGCGGCGCAGGAAAATAGGGCGATTCCCCTGCAATCTTCCCGCACAGCTGGTTCCTGGCTGCGGATTACCGCTGTCACATGAGCTGCTTTACAGCGAAGCCAAGCTGTCTTCGTGAGCTGAGAAGGTCACTGGGAGACAGGGGCCTCCGGGGACAGACATGCCACCCTCTGCCGCAGCGGTGATTTACTTCCCGGCGGGGAGAAAGGCGATCCCTTCTGGTCGGAGGGCAACGAGAAATGGTTTTTACCTCCCAGCCCTCCGCCCGGCGATCGCTAGGACTCACCCCGGGAAAGGGGAGAGCGGGGATATCCCCGGATCTGGGCGTCGTGCTGCTTGCCAGGCTGCAATCCAGGTACTGGAGGGCTGGGAGGTCCCTGCAGTGATGGCTTTACCTTCCCTTCCTCTGGCACCCACAAATGCACGTCACCAACCTTTTGGACAAGGCCACCCGAGTGTCACCAGTAAAGGGATGCCAAGGTGGAGGTGCATCTCCCCCTGTACTCTCACACAAGCTGCTGATGCCTCAAAGCATGAATGAATCAATCCTTCCTCAATGGAAGCAGCAAGAAACGTCCCCTTCAAACCTAAAACTCTAAAGGAAGGGGTAAGAAACGTCCCCTTCAAACCTAAAACTCCAAAGGAAACAGCAAGAAACGTCCTCTCCAAACCTAAAACTCTAAAGGAAGGGGTAAGAAACATCCTCTCCAAACCCCAAACTCTAAAGGAAGGGGTAAGAAACGTCCTCTCCAAACCCAAAACTCCAAAGGAAACAGCAAGAAACGTCCACTTCAAACCTACAACTAACTCTAGCTGCTGAACCCCGGGGCCAACGAAGAGGGACGGGTTTCGGTTGGAAAAACAGAAGTCTGCGGGTCTGTTTCAGCCTCCTGGGAAAATGAATTAAAGCCTGCCATCTTCATCATCCTGCCACGGGCAGGGCTGGTGGGCAAGGAAAACATTTTGTGAGATCGCTCACGTGCTTAGTGCTCGCAGGACGGGGGCTCTTTACTATGCCCCAGAGGCACAAGACAGATGGGGTTGTGCTTTTAGGCTTGAAAATCAGCCCCTGTTACAGAGGTCCAGCGGAGAGAAGACGTCCAGCCACAAAATAATTCTCTAGACGTGCTCAGAAAAAAGCAATCCGGGAACTCAAGAGGTCAGCCTCTGCTAAGAAAGCAGCTGAGGCCGTTTCCAAAGAGGGGCAGAGCTTTTTAAGGCCGAGCAAACCCTGAGAGCGAACCGCAGTTAGCTGGGCTCTGCACGTGGTGAACCCGCGGTCTGAATCGGAGCACGGACAGGAGGCTGAGAGCTCTGCAGGGAAGGAATTTGGTCTCATACACGAGATGATTAGCTGCATGAACACACAGACCGTGCCTCGGTGCACTCAGGAGCTGTGCTTGGGGAAGCCCCAGCTCGCAGCGTGCCTCTCCTTCCAGTGGGGTGCCCAGCAGGGGGGAGGTTCACAAACCCCGTCTCGTTTCATCAGATGCCTGACACAGCTCCGACAGCTTGCTGGGATTTCAGCCAGCTTCCTATTTGGATCAGGTTGCACCCTGCGCCCACGGCTGGCCATTAAGAGCCGGGAGCTGATGACTGCCCCGGGGTCAGAGGAGCCTCCATCCGTCCAGCCCTCATTTTCCAAAGCTCTCCCGGTACAGCAGGAGAGGGTTTCTCGGTCCAGCCCAGCTCGTGGCCACGAGGGTACCCGCTAGGAAGGCAAGGACTGCGCCCCGCTGCCATGAAACAGCAGATTGCAGCCCGGCTCTGTGCCGTGAGGGCGCAGGGGGATTAGAAACCCCTCTCCATCTGCCCTGCTGCAGCGCAATCGCAGGCTGAGCTTGCGATTCCCCAAGCCCTTGAGCGGTGCGAGGGGTAAGAGCGGGATGGCACGGGGAGAAAAATGGCAACGGGACCGCAGACAACACTGGGGACGTCGGCGCTCACCTGTCACCACGTGGATGGGGACGAGTGACACGAGTGACGCAAGTGACACAAGTCTTGCTGTGCTCCAGCTCAACTCCAAGTCGCTCTGCCAGCAGGGAAGGTGGGCTGGGACCTCTCGTTTGGGAGGGCAGGAGAACAAGCAGAGGTCTGCGCCCTGGGATCGTGCAAGCAGAGGGAAGCGAGGCAGCGCTGGGTCGTCTCTTCCCCTGGGGAGATGGAAAACCTTCCGGGGATGGGCTACAATTCCCAACGTCTCACAGGACCCCAAAAGCTGGGGGGAGGGCTGCCACACAGCATATATTTGAATAAATTGATTTTTATTCAAATAATATTGTCATTATGTTAACAAATATGAATAGTATTCATTTTATTCCACATCGTGGAAGCACTGAACAGGGAGCAGCAAGCACGGGCTGCGTTAGATCTCAGCTTAATTTACCACCCGCCTCATTTAATTCTTAGGGGTTTGGATGCTCAGCTCCACGCGGCCAGCACAGACATCACCTGCGGGGGGAAGCAGCCTGTGGTCCCCTCACTGGTACCCCTGCCCTGTTTGTGAAGGGGGCAGGAGCCCCGGGAAGGAGCCCTGCAGGTCCTGCTGTGCCAAGCAAGCCTCTGATCGGGGTTAGGGTTAGGCACGAGGAGGACGACGCCTGGAAAAACGGCAGCAGCACCCCCGAGATCTGCTCGCAGACACCGCACAAACACCTCCGTCCCTTTGCTTCCCATGCCTTGCACTGGAAACTGTGGCAAGCAAGAAAATATTTGTCTGCCCAGCTCCGTGCCCCCAAACATACCCATAGAAACAGGCTAAATATACCGATTGCCCTTCCTTTCCTACCCACGTACAACCTCACCTCTTTTAGATAAAAGCTCGTCAAAGGATTAGGATCTCCATCTCTTGCAGGTACCCCAAAAGCCACACTGCAACCAAACTATTTTAGGTCCAAAGTTCTTAAATATCCAAGTCTTACAGTCAGGATGCATACACCTTAGGGGGGAAAAACCCTACAATCTACCATCAGAAAAAAAATACCCTCGAACAAGATCCCATACACTTTTCAATCACGCGTTCACCTTGGCCAAGTGAACGTGGAGTGATTTGGAGCGGCCCAACGCCACCACGTTACGCAGCAGGCAGGGGGAAGGCACCTTCCCTGCGAGCAAAGGTGATCACAAAACACCCCCAGATATCCAGAAACACCCCCAGATGTCCAAAAAACACCCCCAGATGTCCAAAAAACACCCCCAGATGTCCCAAGTCAACACCACCAAGCTGCTGGGGACTTGTCACCCTCAGCTGAAACAACTGGCAGTGAGAACTGGCAATGGTAAAGTCGAGCAAAAATCCTCGCCTAGAAACCCAAGAATCCCAGAGTCAGAGAATATCCCGAGTCGGGAGGGATCCATAAGATCATCGAGTCCAACTCCTGGCACCACCCAGGTCTACCCCAAAACTCAGACCGTATGACTGAGAGCACAGTCCAAGTGCTTCTTAAACTCCGACAGGCCTGGTGCTGTGACTACGTCCCTGGGGAGCCTGTCCCAGTGCCCGACCACCTTCTCGGTGAAGAACCTCTTCCCGACGTCCAGCCTGAAGCTCCCCTGCCGCAGCTTGACCCCATTCCTCAGGTCCTTTTGCTGGTCACTAAAGAGGAAAGCAAGCTCCAGGAAATACGATTATACAGCACCCCCACCGCTTCAGCTGCCCAGCGGCCTGGCCTCTGCTCAGCGCACGTTCTGCACCCAGCAGCTCTTCCTGAAGGCACATGAATTGTTGCGGGGCTGTGAGATGAAGGCACGGAGCGCGGATAAACATCCTACAAACACACCTAATAACGAGGCTAATAATTCAGCCTAAAATTGTCTAGACGAGCAGCACGTTCGTTCAGAGCCTTCCCAACCTGGTTGCTCTTTGTGATGGAGGGCGAACAAGCAAGGGGAGCTCAGCCATGGGAAACTGGGAAGGCAAAAACCCTACGGGAGGAAGAAACAGGGCCGCTGCCGCAGGAGAGCAGCAGGAGAGCCGTGCCCCTTCGAGACGAACCTCCAGGAGGAGGACCGGAGCCCTGGCTGCTGCTTCCATCCGTGCTCTGCCGCAGCCAAGCCCGGCACATCTTCCCATCCTTCCGTGCACGGAGCAACCACGTCCCTCAGCCCTGAAGGTCTCAGACCGAATATTCCTCAAAAGCCACTTGCCTCAGCAGAGCTGAGCCTTTACGAACGAAAAAAAAAAAGGGGAAAAAAAAAAAGTTTTCTTCCCAACTTGCTGCCTCCTGACCCAGGATTTCTGTGGTTTGGTCCTAAAGCGCTTGGGGTCCCCCAAATTAAAGAGCTGGGGGTCCCCCAAATTAAAGCACTTGGGGTCCCCCAAATTAAAGCGCTTGGGGTCCCCCAAATTAAAGCGCTTGGGGTCCCCCAAATTAAAGCGCTTGGGG
>CM021697.1:950513-988563 GCA_011074415.1 Stictonetta naevosa | reverse complement strand
CCCCCAAATTAAAGCGCTTGGGGTCCCCCAAATTAAAGCGCTTGGGGCCCCCCAGATAGGAGCCTCCCAAGTGCATCAATTCAGGGGACAGATCAAGGAGCACAGCGTCACCGGATCTGAATTTTCCGAGAGAAATTCAAGATCTTAAGAGAACTTAGAGCAATTCTGCTACCTTGTGCACCTCACAGAAAGCTTAAGTATTACAGCAGGCATCAGACAGCTCCACTTTTCGGATTCACAGCTAAAGCAAAAACCCTGCTCAGCCCGGAGTCGATACCAGCCCCATTTCCTCTCCCAGCCCAGAACAAAAGGGAACATATTGCAACTGCGCTGAGAGAGGAGGGCTGCTGCCTATTTCTTTAAATGTAATGTTAATGCCTCGTAATCAGCTTTAATTTTTAAACAGGCCCAGCCCTCCTGTCCATTTCTCCTAATTCAGGACACGTGGAAGGTAAATGGCCTGTGCTCAAACCAGGCCAGCAGCGGCTGCGACAGCTGGGGAGCCTGTAAGTCTCAACTGCCTGCTAAGGGGAACGGATGTCAGAGCTCACCGGGGAGGGGAAACGGGGAGGCGCTGGAGATGCTGAAGGGTCACCAAGAAGCCCCGAGATAAGGTCAGACGGGGCACGGCTCACTGACTGGATGGGAACTCGCCGAAACCAGCAGGGCGCCAAGAAGTGCTGGAAATGATCAAGCAGCAAGGGACTTGGCTGCGACTCCCTGCCCCTGATGAGGTTGGTTTCCCTTTCTGGCTCACCAAGAGGCAGAGGAGCAAAGGCAAGTGTCTTTTAGGGGACAGCAACAGACACCTGAGGAGCTCCTGGTGTCTCCCCGGGACGTTGCCTTCTCTCTTTGCAAGCTCGAGGGCATGTTCCAGAGCTAAAAAAAAAAAAAAGCAGCCTGTAAGCTTCACGTGAGACTTGGGCATAGAAAAGGAACACACACAAAAACCTGCAAAAGGAACCCAAAAAAAGCAAGGAGCAAAAGGCTCTTCCTTGCACTTCTGACAGCTGTCCTTGCAGAGAGGAGACCTGTAGTGCTCATCTTACAAAAATGTCTTCTCCCAAGGAAATCCAATGAGTTTGTGAGCCTCCCTGCCTGAAAAGACAAAGTGCACTCAGAAATACCATCTGGGGTGTCGGCCAAGGGACTGACCGAGGTCACAATAAGCAGGGAAGCCCCAAAGCCAGCCCTCGGGGGGCATCCACCTCCTGCTCTAACTCAGCCAAACTCCTGGTGCTGGGAGCAGCCCGGGGCCTGGCTCCGAGCCTGTGCCGGGGGTAAGAGAACCGCTGGTGCAGGTGGCGCCTGGTTTGTAGGTCCAGAGGGAAAACCTGGCGTCCGACAGCGCGAGAGGGAGCTGTCGGAGCCACTGTTTTTAGCCCCGGTTGATGGGCAGACAAATCCTAATCGTCAGCAGCGCCAAGGCGTCGAGCCAGAGCCCCGTGGCAGAAGGGCAGTGTGAGCAGGCAAAGGGTCGTGCCCAGGAGGAGGGCAGGGCTGCAGCAAAAAGAAGCACCACGAGGGGTTTAAAGCAAGGAGAGCTGCGCCAGAGCGCGCCGGTAGCACTTAGCTGGTGAGGTTCGGTGCCAACGCAGCGGCTGCTTTGGTGGCCCAGCGTCCTGCAAATCCTTCGCCCCCCGTGGTGCTGGGGAAATCCCGAGCAGCACCGCTGGCATCAAAGCTGTGGCTGGTGTTCCCCAACCCCAATGCTGTGTGTTCCTCGGCAGCCACGCTGGGATTCCCCCAGTGTGGACACGGAAAGGGAAGAGGCGTGGAGGTGACGGAGCTGCAGCCGAGCGTCCCCTGTCCGAAGGGCAGCAGCAGGGAGCTCCGTGTGCTTGCCACGGAATGAACTTGGTTGAGCCGATGCTTGTGCCAGCCTGTTTTACTCAGCATTCATCGCGGCCCTGCTGTTGACAAGAATTCATTCATGCCCAGTAATTTGTCCTCTGGGAAACACCTCTCCTCCTCCCTGGAGCTGCTCCACGCACCCAGGAGCTCGCTCGCCCGCTCCAGCTCTCGTTGCTGGCTGCCGCCGTCCCCTCTCCTGCCCTGCCAGGTGACACGCATCTGCAAAAATCAAATTCCCCGCTTCTCCTTCAGACGGTGATTAAGTTGTGCCTGTTTCGGGGCAGCACTCATTAAAAAAATAAATGTATTTTCCTACCAGGAAGGTGCTACAGAAAGCTCCACTTCTTGCCTGCCTGGACGGGAGGGAGCTCATCAGCAATTTGCCGAGCTGTTAGTGACTCGTTTGGATCCATCTTCCTTCAAAAGAACATCTACCGGGGAAATGTATTATTTAAAGACGCCTGACACTCGCAGCAGGTCAGCCTCCAGCCCCTGCCTTTCCCCTTTTCTCATACAAAAAAAGCCGCCAGGGATCAGGGCGCTGCACCTCCCTGTCCCGAGGCAACCAAAACCAAGAACAGGCAGCTCCTGGCTTTGCCCTTGGTGGCTCCCTCCGCTTTCACGCTCTTGAGGAGACACACGCTGCTCAGGAACAGGACCTCGGCTCCCGCCTTCCCCTCCTGGCTGTGCTTTCACCTGTAAACAGCTCACCCCGAGCCTGCCGGGGCTGGCAGCCGCGCGTTTCCCATCTGCACCGAGGGTGGAGGCCGGTTTCCACCCACACCTCCTTGATTTGGTGCGGGAAGCTCGGCAGCCTTGCAGCGATTAAAGCACTCCTGGTGCCAAAAAGTGGGGCAGCTCTGGTGCAACGGGGCCCCCTCATCCTAAACAACCCTACAGGACCGTTGGTGCTGCGCTAGCCTGCAGGATGCGGCCCTGCGCTGATGCCTCACCTCTGCTCGCAGAAGCACGGAGCCTGCTAATCCCCCTGCTCACGTCAGAGCCCTAATGCTCTCCCCGTGCTTCCATCACAGCTCGGTAATCCTGGCTCACCCCCGGCGCGTCTCCTTTGGTCCTTCCTGAGTTTGTTCTGACGGCCGGAGGGATGGAGAAGGGCAAAACTCGCTGCAGCTGGAGCTTGGAGCCCCTCTTGTCTTCAAAGCAGCTCTCCAAAACGCCAACAACACAAACCCAACAACCCTGGGCTCCGCAGGACACCGAAGCAGCCTCCCCGGGGCACGGAGCCTGCCCTGTGCGTCGCGTGCCGTACTCACGCGCTGCTCCAGCCCTGCGCAGGCACAGGCTTCATCAATATTTAAGCACGAAGTCAGGAAGCCTGTAGCCAAGGCAGCTTTCAGGCCCCGCTCGGATCGATGTCGAACAAAAGGCCGCAGCACGAGGACGCAGAAGCGAGGCCCAGCCTGCAGGCCGGCACTGCCACCTCTCCTTCCAGGGTTCGGCACACGGAGCTTACGCCAAAAGCAACCCCAGGGAGCGCAGCTTCTTCTTCCCGGAGCATTTTCCATTTTGCAGCCAGCCTCACGAACGCGTGCTGCCACGATCCCATTCACCTGCTCGAAATCTGACCTGAATGCCGGTCGTTTCAGACCAAAACATCTGACCGCGGGGTCAGCAGTTGCAACATCCCGGCTCGGAGCAGATGCTCCCGAGCAGCGAGGAAGCCATAAAGCACTTAGCTCGTTCGACACGGCGTTGGGGCGGGAGATCTTATTTCCCCTCGCTGGAGATGTACCCGATCACGAGATTACCCGCAGCCCTTGCGCAGTTGAGCCCCACTGCCGGACTCCCTGCAACGCTGAGTTTAGCTCCAGCCTCTGAGAGGCAAAAAAAAAATACAGAATTTGCCTCTTTTTAGCCAGCCAGATTCTCCGGGGTCAGTTAGTTGTTACTCGTGTGCCAGTATTTTATCAAGATAAAACAAACAAAAAAAGAGTAATTACATCTGGTGGCTGCCAACAAGAACTGAGACACCTTCCCTGGCCTCGAGCAAATTCGTTCAACTACCGTCTCACAGTTTCCCCACCGATAAAGGGGGATAGATTTATGTCCCTTCCAGGGAAAACTGCACGGGTAAAGGATCAGAGTCCCTCAGAAACAACCCACGGAAGGTTGTTTCTCTCCTAGAGAGAAGCGTTTATTGAAAATATTGGCAAGTTAAGGCTGTGTAAGCAACGGCGAGCAGGGGATTTGCTGGTTAATTCCATCGTGGCTCCAGGAGCCACTTCTAGGTGCCCAGTCGCACCAAATCCCTCCGTGTCCTCTCCTCCCAAGAGGACAGCACGCCAAGCACTTCGTCCCCACCGCCTGGACCGAGTGCCCAGGACGATGCTCGCCCTCGCCCCCGGGGCACGAAAGAGGCAGACCGAATCCTCGGCGACAGCGCCAACGCCGAAAATCCATCTGCTCTCCAGCCCCGGCTAGAGCCAGCAGGGCTGGATACCCGCATCTCCTCCGCCCCCGGGGGAGATAAATTAGCTGGTTATGTAAGAAAGCGACCGGCACGGCGCTTCCCAGGGCTGCCCGAGCCCTTCCCCTTAATGCCGCCGGAGATTAGAGCGAATCGAAGGGTGGAAGCAAGGCGAGGGGCTGCGGGTGAGGTTTTGCAGGGAGGAAAACGCCGCCGTCTCTCCCCTTAATGCACTGTAAATCCCAGCTGATTTCCAGCTCCGCTGTTAGAAAAAAAAAAAAAAAGGAGGAAAAAAACCCCAGCATTAATACCGCTTTAATGCAAGCTGGGCAAGCGAGGTGGAGTGACTCAGGGCCTGGAAGGGTGGGAGGTGTTGAGGGGAAGCATCCAGAGGAATCCAGAGCGTGAAAGCATTTTGGAAGGAGACCAGAAGGAGCCGGGGTGCAGATCTGCTGAAGGACACTAAAGTGCTTCTACGGATCTGCTGTTGCTGGTTTTGAGCAGCCAGGGTGAGGTTCTCCCTTCGGTAAACGCTGCTCGTCCCCCTCACGCCCGGCAGGCAGGGAAACAGAGAGTGAAATACAACACACGGCTGCTCATCCCTCTGCTCTTCCCTCTCCGCACCCCAGCAGCGAGGCCGGGGTTGGTATTTCATTTCTGCTCCCTCTTCAGGCTGGCTGGCTGCACAGCAAGAGGCGCCAAGCACAGCACCCCGAGGGAAGCCCCTCTTCCCTCCTCTGCCCCAAGTGCTGACGTTTTAGGACGAGTGCATCCCCTACAAGACGAGGATTGCGATGGGAGTCGAACCTGATGTCTGACCGAGGAGGATTTCTGCTTGAAATGCAGAGCAACAAGGCAAGAACTCAGCGGTCCGCCCCCTGGCTGCGCACGCATTTTCCCCCTTTGACAATTACAACCCAAATAACTTTTTTTTTTTAAACACAGCTTCACAGTCCTCATCCTTCCTGGGCTTATTTTGATGCCTTTCCTCCTATTCCATCAAATAACCAGCGAGTTTCATCTCTTAAACTGGGAAGCGTGGTAAAGGCATCAGACAGATACAGCGAGACTGGAGGCGGTAGATAAACCAGGCACACCGGTGTGTTCCAGTATCATCCTGAACCAGTTTCCACAAACTTGCTGTTTTATTTATTCACTACCCGCTTAGTCTGAATATCTAGGAAAGTCCCCAGAGTTGGACAAGAGACGCCGAGTGAGAAGCTCTACAGAAAATCCCCCGAACTAAGCCACCGTGCGGTGGCAAGATGGGAAACGAGGCAGAAGGCGGCACGCTGAGGCTGGCTGCCGACGACTGAGCGGGAAAGCAACGGTTGTTCAAGAGCAGCCACCGAGCACAAAGGAATAAAAATAAACCATAAAACTTCCAGGGAAGGAAGGAAACGAGTGGGTAATAAAATGTTGGTCACCCTCTCTGCCACTCCACAGTGAAGCGTTCTGGAGTCAAGTTTATCGTGGCACTGACTAGAGGTGTCAACCAAGTCTGGGTCCTGGGCAGTGCACAGGGACGGGACGGGGAGCAATCCCTCCCCATAAAACTAGGGCTGAAGAGCAAGCTGGCAGGAGGAGGAGGACAGCAGAGCCCCGAGCACCAGGGAAGCAAACGAAGTTAGCGCTATCATTTTGCTCTCTGGGCTTTTAAGTCAACCTGAAGGGAGGCAGAGCTGTTTTACTGGGGAAAACTTGACATTTCAAGCGGAGAGGGAAAAAAAAAACCTACCCGAGAGCAAGGAAAAAAATAAAATAAAAATAAAACAGAAAGCGAAAACTTTCCGGCAGCCTTACCATTGGCATCTTGGACTCCGGTAAGCGCTCCTACTGCCGCCGCGGTTTCACCAGATAGGACGATCTGTCCTCCACCTTGGAGAGTGGCTTCAGCAAGTGTGGCTACCGCGTGGGCTGCTGCTTCACTGGGGGCACAGAAAAGGGAAGGGAAGGGTTAGGAAGGCCACCAGACAACCCTGCTCCAGGAGGACCCATTTAACTAGGCACTGATATCAAGAGAACACACAGAGCAAGGAGGGATTCTCACCAGGGCCAGCTGAAGTTATCCAGAATGGAAAATCTACGGTGGAGGAGGAACACAAGGGAATAAGCTGATTTCGCTGCCTTTTTTTTTCAGCTTGCAGCTCTCTTAGAGCATCTGTGCCTTCTTTAACATCCTTTTGCCCGTGACTTCACTAAAAGCCTTTGGACGATCCAAGTAAGTTATAACACCACGTGGCTCCTTCCAGCCTCTGGCTTCCAGTACAAAACTCATGCTTTTGCCACCGGGTCTCTCCAGATTTTCCAACTCCACCTCTCGCTACCGATTCAGCCAGCTCACCTCGCGCTGCAGAAGGCCCAGAGGTCTACCGTTACCAGGATCACATCAGCAGCTCCCTATTTAGAGAAGACAGAGTGCCTCTCCCCAGCCAAGTGGTTTAATAATTCTTTCTAATGAGTGATTGGTAGCTAAGCACGGCATTCTTAAGTTTCCTCGCGCGAATGAGGTCAGACCAAAGGCCCTTCTAATGCAGCAACCCTGCTGTGAGAACAGCCAGTATCAGACATTTAGGAAGGAGCGTGTATGATCCTTCCCTTCCTACACCCTCTCAGCTTCCACCAGTCGGCAGCGTATTGATTTCCTACAGCAGAGACCGCATCTGGACCAGCAGGTTTGATTTTTCTAATCCCTTTTGAAACCCATTTATATTTTTTTTGCTTCCCCAACATCCTGTGTCAACGAGACCCACGTTTCATTAGATGACGTGTGAATAAAAACGTTGCATTCTGGTAGCCCAAAACCTACTCCCTCAGTCTTGCTGGGCAGCCCGTGCCTCTGACAGTGCAAGAAAGGGAAAATAACAGTTCCATTTCCATTTTCCTCGTGACTTCACAGACTTCCAGTAATCTCGTTTCCAAGCTGAAGAGACAGAGTCCACTCGCTGTGGAAGGGCTCTTCCTGGCTTTCTGATCAGTCTTGTCCTTTTCCAGACTTTTTCTAAACGTAAGACATTGTTTGAGGGGAGTGTGAGACCATTTCTCACGTTATTCAAGATGTAGACGTACCAGGGGTTAGTACGGTGGCCTAATCCTGCCTTGCTCTCTATGCCCTTCCCTGTAATTCCTAATATTCAACTTACTCTTCTGACAATACCTGCTCAGCAGGGATTCTTGGAGCTTGCTGAGTGGTAACTGGTAACAAACAGTTCCTCGTTGGGTCTCTACAGGGGATAGTTCTTCACGTGTGGATTATTTGGCACGGATTGAGATGATAATCTATTTGCCATTTCGTTGTACAGTCGGAGGGCTGTGAGCATCCTTCAACAACTGTTCAAACTTCTCCCAGACCCCTTGGATAAATATTAGCTACCCAGGGCATATTTTCATTTCTAAATAGCCCCTTTGTCACTCAGGGCAGCTCTTAAACACTGTGACCGAGCCAGAATATTTTCTTGTTCTGCCTGCCTATCCCTTTTGGCTAGTCTCTCTTCTGAACCCGCAGCTACGTGGGGGCAGAGTGCAGGAAGGCCAACTACAACAAGAGCAAACCTGCAAACCTGCAAAACCACAGCATACACTCACTTGAAGCCCCTTTCAAAGGCAATTCAGCATTTTAATCACTCATTAAGGTTGCACCCCTGAAAATAACGACGACCATACAGCATAAAAGCTGTGCCCAGTTACAGCGTGCTCCACAAACACTAATTAGTTCAAATCAATGAATTAAGCACCTCCACTTCGCCCTCCTTTACTGGGAGGCCCCATACTTCCCATCCTCAAACCTGGCAGAGGTTTCAGCCGTCCCAACGTGCTGTTTGCAGGTGCACTGCTCTGCATGGACTACGAGACTCCTTTGCTCCCTGGCAGCAGAATCGAAGATAGCAGCCTTCAGCTAAATTAAGCGTCAAGTTTCCGGAGCTGGAAGAGCCGTCAGCTCCCAAGGACTAGCTGAGATCTTCCTACAGGTAGGGGAAAGACCCACAGCAGTGTTTTGTGGCAAATAAAAGAGAGCAGCTGTTCCACATGGAAGGGCTGGGGGGCTAGTCACCCAGAACTTCTTAAATGCAGGGAAAGGAACTGCTTGTTGTGACCTTAAGAGCCAGAACCAGTAGCAGTGGGACAAAGTTAAATTGAAAGCACACTGGTTTCAGAAAAAATTCTCAAAAATACATAGAAATGTATCATCTAGAAATGTGTAGGATACAGATCCTGCAAGCCAGATCCCAGGATACTGGACTTTTTTTTTTTCCAACTTCATGCCTAGTTACTTTATCTGTTGTTACAGTGTCCTAAAAATCACTTGGTTTTAAAAGGTGATTTTACAGTGGAACTATTAGTAAAAAAAAAATCCTACTCAATCAGCCTCCTACAGCATCAGAAAAGAACACATCTGATGGACTTGAATCTGGATCTCAAACAGAAACAGCTCTAGGTGGGTTTGCAGTTCAGTTCCAACAGCAATTTGGAAGCAAGCTGGTGATGGACCCCGGGATCAAGGTGGCTGCTTTAGTAATTTGGGGCCCCCACACAGCATGCTCTTGGAGCTCTTCCCCAACTACCAGGGCTGTGGGCTTGTGTCGTGTCCCAGGCCACGGCTGCTCAGCCTTTACTCTAACAGTCTTTACTCCAGAATCCTGATTTGGATGAAGAAAACGTTTTGCCCAGACCTCAGTAGTGTGAAACCTCCTGCGCTGCTGGGGCTGATGCCATGTCCTGTCCTGCTCCCTCGGGATGCAGTTGGCGTGCCCCAGCCGCTTCCAGTTCTTCAGAACCTGAAGCAAAGCTTAAAAAACTCCCCAGAGCTGAGCAAAAACGCTGCTTCCTGCTGCATGGACCTGCAGAGAAGTAAACTTCACCAACTTTACCTGTCGGTACACCGAGCACAACGTTCCGTTTTCTGACGAGAGCGCGAGGCAGCACACCGCTGGGAAATTCAGCCTTTTAGCAAGGAACTATGACTAATTCTGATGGATACACAGACCAGCGTACCAAGAGGCACTATCAGCACATTAGGACTCTTATTAGCAACCCAGTCCTGTAACCAGACCCTTGCTGAACCCAAACCATTCAGGGGGTACAGTTACCACCTGCCGCTTCCTCTTTCAGGAAATTTCCACGTCGGTGTGCTCCTACTGTTACAGTGGAAACTGAAAACTATCCTGCAGGCTCCTCTGTGCAGGTCGAACTAGGAATTTGCTAAGAAAAAGCCTCAATGGGACTGCAGACAGTGTCTTTTTCCTGTTAGAGTGAAAACCTAGAAGAAAGCACCTGCGTGCAGGCTTCCAGCCTTCCTCTCTCACCCGTACCTGTTGAGTGCCATGGTAACAGTTGCTCCTTGTTGCATCTCCTGAGATGCTGCCACTGCTGCTTCTGCTAACGATGCCACTGCCTGCGTGGCCTCTGATGCCTGCGTCGTCTGGATGGTCATCTCGCCCCCCTGTAGCGTTGCCCAGTTCTGCTCCACCTGCAGAGGAAGAACAAGAAGGAAGGTCCCAGGGTATGAAGCCGTCCCGTGGAACGAGGGCTGCTGCCTTAAAACGAAGAAGTCAGATAGTTTCGAGAAGTCTTTGGAGAATCCTGCACGTACTCTGACTCTCTCCCAGAGACTTTGACAGGGAAAACAGAGCACTGGGGGGGGGGGGAGACCAGGATCCAGCTGAGAAAACCACGGACCCTACAACCCTCTCTTAGCCATGAGTGAGTTTCTGTAGCCAGCCCTCAAGTCTCGCTGCTATTCTGCACGTGTTCAACCTTCAAGCGAGAATTTTAGTTCTCGTGCACGTGGAAGGTGCCCCCCCAGACATCCGTGAAGCACCTCAAGCTCCCACAAACCCCTTTTATTCAGCCATGCCCACCAGAAAATGGGACAGCAGTCGGATCGCTGCCTGCCAGGCACTTTTTAAAGCAGCCACACTGCTGTGGTGCTGGAAGCTCAGCACAGATCACCGTCCCACAGGGAAAAGGGCTGCACGTGCCCCCATTTCCATTTGTCAGCACCCCTCCCGTCATTCTGGGGAACCAAACATGTTCCCATTTAGGATTTATTTGTGCCACACTTGGCTCAAGCTCACCTAAAGCTCACGAACTGGAACTTTCTTTGCTGCAGTACACTTAATAAATGAGAATGGCCATCCCCAGTTCAAGGCAACTGCTTCGCTCTCCTGCGCCCACAGCTGACCCTGGGCAAAAGGATCCAAAGCAGGGAGGGAGCAGCGACAGGCCGTTGAGACGAGGTGAAAAGAAGCCGAGTTAAAGAGAAGGCAAAGCCTTTTAGGAAAGATGGAACCGAGTCCGAGTGCCTCGAGAGGAAGAAGTCGCAGATGGGAGGGATCTCAGGAGAGCTGGACTGAGTTTGTGCTGCTCCCCAGCCATGCTGAAACCAAAGCAAAGCAAGCCCGAGCAGGGAAAGGCACCCTTCCCACCACCCTGCAGAAGAACATACGTATATTCCGCAAATCCATGTGTTCAGCAGTCAGGCAGATCTCCACAGCCTGCAAAGACGCCCAGGCTGTTTCAAAACGGGGAAGGATTTACTCCTGGCAAAGGAGCAGGAATTATCCGGGCCCCTCTCAGCACTAACACAAAAGTCGCGCTGCTGAGATCGTAGCAAGCATCCCTGCTCCGGGGTGCTCTGCATCCTATAAACACGTCTGCTTACTCAGAGCTAACTCACATCTCCACGCAGCACGACAGCGAGGCAGAAACATCCTTCGAGAGGCTGCCAGCAGGCTGTGGATCTAGCTGCACACAGCAATCCCAGCCATTCACCAAGGCAAGTTTACTTTTGTACCTTTATTTTGTCCAATATCTCTCAAACATTTAACTTACAGGAGGAACTAGGTGCCTGCGCTCCCTTGATTTCTGTTTGTCCCTCTGAAAATTTTTCTTCCAGGTGTCAAGAGACATCCAAAGAGGGTTCTGAAAACCCTCAAAGCACTTCAAGGTCACAGCCAGGCCGCTTCCCTTTGCTTCCCAGATGGAAAGAGGGTCTTGTGCAGAACAAAGCTGTTCCGTGCTGCCACCTGTCGCCCTGAAAGCCTCTCTCGCGCAGAGCTGACCAGACCCCACCGCTCCTGCACAGCTCATCCGCAGCCAGGCAGCCTGGCCCGCAGCAAAGGGGCAGGAAGCTGCCTGCAGCCTCATGGATTTACAGCGGGGTTGGTGGGGGAGAAGAGGTTTAAAAAAATAAAGTTTCCCTGCGGTCGTTAAACTTCTATTAACGTGATTAAAAAAAAAGTGGAAAAAATAAAGGCATGCAAGTTTGAGAGGTCAGATTCGAGGGTTGAAGTGGTGTGATGGAATCCTCAACGGAAGGAGCTTTGCCCAGTTTTAGAGCCCTGGAAGAAGCTTTCACAGCACTGTGCTCCGCAGTACCTCATGTTGTCTCGAATATAACGTGCATTTATGAAGCTCTCTCCAGTATTCACTTGCAAACCTCTCTAAAAGCTGCAGAAGAAGAACAGTCCCATTTTGTCCAGAGATCAGCAGCCGAAGAATCACGCCATTTGCCCGCAGCCACGCAACATCCTCCGCTAACCACAGGCTCAGAATACCCCAGGCGTCTCCCCTAAGCCTGAACTGGCAAAACTCAGGATCGCACATGAAACTATTATCCCAAACAAACATGTAAACGTGCATTTGTGCAGTGAGGTCTCTACCTGCTAGAGCAGATCTCCGAATTAATGTACAGGACATTAAAATGGGATGAAATTCAGAGCTGAGGCGTCTGCCATAACTGCTTTTGTACGCTCCTGAGTCAAAACGACAACAGTTCAGCGCTTTGTATATGAAATTTCGTATAGTTTTGCATGTGTTTTAACCCTGAACACTGCAGGGTCGGTGGGTTTTTGTGACTTAATTGCGACAAATATTTAACTGTATCAAATTCAAACAGGATGATTGTGCTCTGCGCACGATGGGCACGGCCCGGACCCTTACCTCTCCGTCAGTCACTGCGGAGTAATTGACTTGTGCGACGGTGACCGTGGTAGGCAACTCGGAGGCATCAGCCAGCGTGGCCACTGTAGCACCGGTGCCAACCTGCAGGAGCCAACAAGATGCAGCTGAACACGCTTGTTATTGCAGGGAGACGTCCATGTAATTCAGACAAAGGGACAGTCAGACGCTCTCAGGTTACAAGGCATTGCATCTACAGAGAATAATAGCGATGGGCAGAGCTCATGGAAAATCCTGAGCTGGCTTTGGAAATTACTTTTCCCCTGTTTAACAGCTGGGAAAAGGCAAAGTCTGGGAGATGCGCAGCTTTGTTTCTAAGCAGAATTAAACCTGTAGGTGCTAGGGCCTGTAGGTCGACGAGGTCTCAGGTGCTGGGCACCTAGGAGAACACTATCAAGGGGAAAATGTCTGCTAGCAGGTGAGCAAACAGAGCCAGCGTGGCAGGTCTGCTGGGCCTTGGGGGAGCAGAAAGCTGGGCCAATTCACTGAAAAAGCAAACCGAAAACCAAAAGCAAAACAAAAATGAAGTCTACGTCCTGAGCTGCCAGAAGCTGCCGCCCCACATAGAGAAGGGAATACAGCAGCAGCAACTTCTGCTCTGAATCCCCTCAAGCGGTCTAACAGACATCCCTCCCTCGGGGGCAGCTCGAGAATTACTACATATTTGCACTTCAGGTGTAAGAGCAGGGGATACAGAAGTACCTAATGCCATGGATTTAGATTCCATGCCACTAAAGAAAAGCAGTCCCACCACCTTTCCTCCCGTCACTTCATCCCATGGCCACCACAGGTTTTGTGGGGCCACATGAGCTGTGTGTCAGTTTGTAAATGGGGATAGGAGCCGGGAGGAGAGAGGATGGGACTGCTCCTTCGAGCAGGAGCACTGCAGTGAGCTGGAGGGCTGAGACATTGATAAAGAGAATTCCTGAAGGAAAAGGCAAGCTTCCAAAAGGAGTTTGCTCTAAACCACCTCCTACAGGCAGGCAAGTTGAGTCAGCTGTGCTGGAAATGCAAAAGCTGGAGGGCTCTGCTCACCTGGATGAGGGACACGGTGCCATCGGGGTTGCTGAAGGTTTGTACCACTGTCTGTGACGGCACCAGGTGCGCTATGCTGTGCGTGGTCGTGGTCTGCTGCTGCGTCTGCTGGTCCTCGAACGCGTAGAGCAGGTCCTCACGGCCGTGCTGCTTGTAGCAGTTCTTCACGATAGTCCGCAACGCCTGGGTCCACGACACCTACCGGGAGGATCAGAAAGGAGTTGAGAGCGTGTAAAAGCTTTTCTGAACCGCTCCAATGCTGCTACAGCTGTGATTTGTGTGCTTACCTTGACTGGGTGCCTTTCAATGAACTCTCAAACAAAATGCCCCCAGTACCTAATCCCTCCATCCCCTCCTTCCCCAGGACTCAGAAATTACCACTGCATTTCTGTGTATGGATACAGAATGAGCATGCGTGACCAGAGGAGGGCATATTTCTCAATGAAATCTGTTTCTCTGCCTTTCAAGGAATCTTAAAAATTGAGGCCAACACACAGAAAATCACCTCCACCTTGAGAGAGCTGAGGACACAGCGCCATTTGACGACACAGCGCCATTTCCAGCCCCCCGGACATCCGTCCCCACCCAACCAGATCTGCATCAGCACTGCCCTCACATCCTGGTAGCCTTTTTTTGACAGTCTCCTCGTGACAGGTTGGTGGCAACATCACCTGCGTAGGATCCGGAGCTGTAACTGATACCCAAGACCTTTTCACCATTCTCTCACTTCTTTTTTTTTCCTGGTTCCACTCTTTGATCACCCCCCTTTAAGCACAAAGGTCCCTCAGGATGGGACAGTAACCCTCCAAGGGCTTCACGAGGCCACGACACAGACTCTGTAGTAAATGAGCTGCATACTTGGAGGGCTGACTGGTCTTAGGCTGGACAGGCTGCTTCAAAAGGCCACAGAGATGAGCAGATTATGCAGCTAGCGAGGAGCAGCTGCAGAAAGAGATGTGCTTCAACACCTGCTCGGCACACCACGCAGGCAGGGCCAGAGCAGGTTGAAAGCTACGCCTCTCATCTCAAGGCTCTCTCCCAAGCTCGAGGTCTGACACAAAGCCAAGGAAGGGCTGACGGTGTGGTTTCTTCCGCCACTCGAGGGAAAGAAAAGCAGCTCCCCCCAAAACTGAAGGCAGACCCGTGGGATACCCACCCGCTGCTTCTGTTCCTCCGTGCGGACGTCGCTGCGGACGTTGGCCCACGGGATGTCCTCGGGCCACCAGATGGGCTTGCAGCTCTCCTTGCCCCAGCCTGGCTTGCCGCGACCCGTGGAGTATTTCAGCATCTCCGGGATGAAAGCCCGCAGCTGCGCCTGGAACAAAGCACGTAAGATGATGTTTAAGGCAAAACACACGCTGTATTAGCACACTTTTTGGTTCAAACACTACCACGAGGAGAGCTAACCAACCTGAAAGGGGGAATGAAACAATTAGAACAATGCAGGACAAAAAAAAAAAAATAACATTCAACGTCCCTACAGCTGCAAGAACTCGCTTGTGAGCTGATGTACATTTTACGGAGATGGTGCAAAGAGGACAGAGCTTCGTTGAGCTTCTCCAACAGACACACTCTTACCTGTTCTTCCCTACCCCTGCAGAACATAACACACACTGGACTGATTTTCTGAGTCTGTTTTTAACTTTTCCCCCAGCGGGGACACCTTCCAACCCAGTTGTGCTTTTCCTTAGCACCCACAGAAACCGGACAACTGGCGTCTGCCTTTACCATCGGGAGACCATGCCTTAAAAAGAGAGATTTGCGCAGCAAATCGAGCAGGCACGTCACCAAGAGCAGCTAACGTCCTTAGAATCATCAAGGAGTATATAAAGCTCACACAGGGTGCTGCGGCACGTTGGGGTTTTGTCCTGGGCGCTGCCTGGAGGTGCAGGAGGCTGGTGGAGCTCTAGGGCTGAGCAGGGAGAGCAGCAGTGCTCAAGGCCGCACGCACCAAATTCAAATGTGTTAACGTCAAGTGAACGAGTTGCGTTTCAGAATGCCTCCCCGCATCCCTTCGGAACTTGCCGCAAAAGCCATTTGAGTCCTGCTGTCCTGGCGTGTGACGTCTGTCAGAGGAAGGGGAGGCTGCAGAGAGCCTGACCCCGCAGCACCCCGCTAAAGGCACCACGACCTGCGGCAGCTCTTCGGGGCCAGAGCCCAGCCCCAAGGTGCGACGCTGGAGAAAGATGTAACTAAGGAGAAAAACTCAAGCGTGTTTCGATAAAAAGCAAACAATTCATTTGAACGGATGATTTGCCGCTTGCACAGTTCGCAGCGGTGGCTGGGGACTTGAAAGGCAATAAAAGTCCGGTGTACTTTGTGGTCTGGACATGGTGTGCCTGCTGCCACCCTAAAAGAACCTCTGCTGCTCAGCAAAGCAGCTGCATTTCAGCTCCTGCAGTGCTCCTGAGCTAACAGCAAGCCCAGGAGCGGGCCAGAGATGGAGCAGCCCCTCCAGAGCAGCCCCCACCACCCCATGGGCATCCTCAACCATCTCAAGGATGTCAAAACAAACCCAGATTTATAAAGGGGGCACAGAAGAGCCACCAGCTCGCCCGTGCACGCGTCAACCACTGCGACGCCTTCCCTTCCAGCCCACGACGCAGCCTCCAGGTGGGTGAGGTTTGCTCGGCCCAACGAACCTGCTGGTGGCATCGAGTCGCCCGGTGCAACAAGAGGTTAAAAATCTCCTTCCCAGAATCGCTGCCTGCAAGCCGTGCTCCTTGTTAACAGATGGATTAATTACTGGTCCCGGGGAGTTCAGCAGCTCGAGCTACTCGAGGCACTTGTTAAGGAGGGCTCGCCTTTAATCCGCCAGGGAGACAATCAGCAGCCTGCTCCAGCGCCAGGACGCCTCTAATTAGTGCCGTAACGAGACCTCAGCCCGGCAGCTCGCAGGGGTCTGCCACAGGCACCGAGACAAAGACCCCGCGTGTCTCAACCTCTGCAGTCGCTTCATCTGGGGGCAGCCACCTTTCTGCTGGCTCCAGCCACAAACCTCCCCAAAAAGCACGCCGCTCCCCAAAAAGCACGCCGCTCCCCAAAAAGCACGCCGCTCCCCAAAAAGCACGCCGCTCCCCAAAAAGCACGCCGCTCACTCCGGTTTGCACCGTTGTTGGCTCTGGAAAAGGCTCCTAGCACCGAGAGAAATTGTAGGAAAGTCTCCTCCACTGCTCCCAAATGTAGAAGAGGGCAAAGGAGCAGTGGCAGCAAAGCCCCCGGGTATTTTGTTCACTTGCCCTTCTGTTTTTTGGTGAAATATATATAAATACATGTATTTATTTAAACATTCGGGTTACAAAGGAAGGCATCTTCCAAGGCTGCAGCACAGCGCTGCCAGCAGGGAGCCCTGGGACTGCTTTTCCCCAGCTCAGAGGACAGCAGGCACTGCTGAACTGCCCTGCTGGTCTCCCCACGGAGGGGTCTGCTCACAGATTGATCTATTTTTGGCAAATCTACCTTCTTCTCCACCCTGAAACTGTGGTCAAGTCATGAATGAGAGTTGCTGAGGAGTTCTAAAGGGTCAGAGGGGTGCGTTTGGGGACCGGGCAGGATCGCCACTGCTTGTTCTTGCTGGAAACGATGCATTTCTGAGCTGAAACGCTGCAAAAGCAGGATTATTCTCTCACCCTGGGGTGCCTCCGCTGCGATACAGGGATGCTCTCCCTCCTCCACCCCAATGACCTGCAGGCGTCGAGTACGATTTCTGAGGCCGAGACAAGCTTTGCTGGCTTATGCAAGCACGCTGCAAACCACAGGTGGGCGTTAGGTTAAGAAAAGTGAAATTCAGGAACAAAAAACGTGGAAATTAAAGCGAAATTAGGGAACAAAACGCCCGTTCAGAAAAGCACGGACAACTTCTAGTGCCTCTCAGCAAGAGCTGACTGACGCCCTGGCCTCAGCATCACCCGAGCTTCCTCCTTAACGCTATCAGCGAGCCACGGAGAACAACGAGGCTGAGTTTTTACACGGCGTGCACGTCGCCCAAGCCCGTAAAGCGACGAGCCTTCCCTGTAAAACGGCTCCAGGGGAAGAGCCCCGCTGCAATGCCTTTCTTCTGCACAGCTGAGGTGGGCCATGCTCTTCGCTCGGAAGCATGGTTGCTCAGCAGAGGCTTTATGTCCCTCTAGACCACCAAGGAAGCAGAGCAATTAAACAGGGAGCGATTTTCGCCTCCCCCTTCGAGGAGCCGATGCCTCCGCCACCTGCCTGCAGCCACCTGCAGCTGCTCGGAGCAGGGGCTTCGCTTCTCCCCTCCCAGAGAGGCCTCTGAATTGTGCTGCCCAATTTCTACTCATAAATATTTTGGTTTTCCACGGGGCTTTGTAGTATTTAGTCAAAAAAAAAAAAAAAAAGCTCGTTTCTTGTTAGAAGATAAAGAGAATTCCACCAGCAGCTCTGGGAATCCAAATTCCAACAAAACCCAACAGCGTCTCCAGCCGCGCGCCAGGCTGCAGGGATCTGGGAGTCAGCATCACCACCAGCACCACCTCTAACTGATGCATTTCAAATCCTACCGTGGCAAAAAAAAAATACAAATGGACAGTACTGCAGCTTCATCACGCTCAGCTTATCCGTGTTGTGTTTCTATTTTAAAAGTTTGGCCCTGAGTCTGGCAAAAACTACACAGCAGCTGGAGTCCTCCAAGAGCAAAAATATCTCATACCCACCACACGCGCCATCCTCACTGCCTGAGTTTTTGACAAGAAAACACCTGCTGCGTTGTGAAAACCCGAGTCTGTAGTCCTGCCAGTTAAATCCGGTGATCTGTCCTCAGACGGCCTTGCTGGCATTCCAGGACTGCAGATTTTAAAAGAAGACTTCCAAAATGTGAGGCTGCCCCCAGCCCCAGCCAGCCTGGCCTTGGGCACCCCCAGAGATGGGGCACCCCCAGCTCCCCTGGGCAGCCTGGGCCAGGGCCTCACCGCCCTCAGGGTAAAGAATTTCTTCCTAATCTCTAATCTAAACATACCTTCCTTCAGATTAAAGCCATCCTCCTGCCCTGTCCCCCGACACAGAGTCTGCCCCAGCTCTCCTGCAGCCCCCTCAGGCCCTGGCAGCTCTCCCCGGAGCCTTCTCTTCTCCAGGCTGAGCACCCCAAGCTCCCTCAGCCCCCCAGCAGAGGGGCTCCAGCCCTTTGATTGTCCTCCGACACCCCCAGATCCTTCTCCTCAGGCCTGCTCTCCATCCATTCTCCACCCAGCCTGGATTTATGTTTGGGTTTGCCCCAGCCAGGCCCACCTCGCCCCGTCCACAGCTTAGGAAAAGCCTTCCCGAAGCTGTTTTGGTTTACATATTGGAAGGAAGAAGGCTATTCCCAACAGGAGGCTTGTTTTACCCTAACGCAGAACGGGAGGACTTGAGATAAGAGGCTCCCAGTTGCTGTGCTGTTGCATCAGCAGGCTGCGTGCTTGACGACAGAAGGCCCTGCAAAATACGGAGGGGGGAGGAAAAAGCATTTCTGGTTTAACAGAGCTACAAGGAGCCTGGGAACACAGGAGTGGGAAAAAAGAAAAAAAAAGAAAAAAAAAAGGAAAAAAGCTCTGCCACAACTACTGCCTTAGATGGGAGAGCTGCTTCACTCATGGACACACAAAGCAACCAAACCCCAGGGGCAACGTGGCTCGGCCAGATCTTTGTGCAAGGTTTCTTGAAGACCAAGGCCATGTCATACTCGCAAGGAAAAATAAAAACCAAAACCTGTTATTGTTATCTTAACGTGAAAAATATCAGTGTTTTATTCAGAGATTTTAGGAGGGGAGGTTGCATAGCCACGTCCGGAGGAAAAGCAGAAAACACTTAAGCACTCCTTAACGTCAAAATATTTAATTTCCAACTCTACCACAACAAATAAAGCATTTGTTTTATAAATCCAGTGGAAGGTTTCTCTGAAGTGAGAGCTTGTCACTTCTATTGCTGCTGTGCTGGCACGTGCAACGTTAACAGCCCAGGAGGCCTTTCTATGGACCTGTTTTTTCTTGCACATCTTCCAAACCAGTTTCTCGGACGTGTCACTGGTTTGCAAAAACTGGACTTCCTGATCTCAGTCACCCACCTTCACCGCTCTTATTTCTTTCACTAGCAACGGCTCATTTCCTTGTTATTTCCTCAGAGCCCACACGCTGCGGGTGCAGGCACCTTCACTGCTCACACCGTGCGGGGATGGCTTCCCTCTGCCTGAAAAAAATCCACTGCGATGTCTCCTTCTCCTTGTTTTTAAGTCCTAGGCACTTCTGTTTAATTACTACGATGACAAGGCGATAAGAGAAACTTTTTGTTTGCTGATCTGAATGCCAGAACTCTGTACCGGTGCTCTTAAAGTAAAATCAGAGACCTCCAGAACAGCAGAGTGTTTCCAGCTTAGGAAACCATTAACCACCCAAACCAAAAGCTGCCTTCCAACAGCTCCGCTCTGAGCCAACCTGCAAGTACCAGCCGGGTGGCTTACAGAAGTAGCAACTAAGTTTTGCCCTGCGTTGTCACGGATTAGGAACGGGATCTGTTATGCCTCAGCTAAGGCACGGCAGCTTTTGCAATCATTCTGCAGAGCACAGTGGAAATCAGCACACCTTTGCTCTATCACGCTGCTCGTACTTTGCCCCCAACCTTTCCATCTTGCTGCTGGCTTTCAGCATTTCAAGTATGTTATGATACATCATGCTGAGTTCGGGTCCTGCACCCCCAAGGGAAGGAGAATTCCCTGCAGGATCCCTCTTGCACCAAGGAAGCTTCCCTCGGGGTCCCCTCTCCTTTTCCCCAGCAGTAAGGTTAGCAAGGGCCTGGACCTGGACAGAAAGGGAGTCCTCCGCATCCCTAGAGCAGACAACTCCCTGTCTCCATCAGCAATATCTCAAGGTTTGATCTAGAGTTAAGCAATTTAAAAGCTCTTCTCTGCTCCAGCCCACGGCAGGAAGAGGAGGATGGAGGGAACTAGAGCACACAAGAAACACCCAAGGAGGATAAGCCTAAACGGCACTGCCAAAGCCACCTTCCTGAGCTCAGTGCCTAAAAATCACTGCGAAGTGCAGAACAAATAGCTTCCTGTTCACAGCACATGGGAGGTGAGAAGAACAGCTCAAAGGGGAATGCTCCCAGCAGCCTGACCCCGAGTCCTGACAAGCACCTCTACTGCTGCATGCAGAAAATAAGCACCAATAACAAAGCTTCACGGCTAACTTCGATCTGAGCTGTCGCAGTCCCTTGGGAAAGAAGAGATGAAGTGCATCCCCTGGGGATGTAGACATAAGTTCACTGGAAGATGCCAAATCTCTCTCTCTATCTGGTTCTGCCAGGTCTGCCTGCTTACCTGGGTCATCTTGTCCACTGAGACAGGAATGCCGTCGATGGTGAGGGGTGGCAGCTCCGAGTTAACCTCCTGAGGCGCGGGAGCATGCTCCGCTAGCGCAGACTCCAGGTCTTCCAGAATCATGCTCTTGTACTTGCGTACCTGTGGGGAATCGTTAAGCTCAGGTAAACAAGGTAAGGAGCACCAGGAGAGGAGAGGGTGAGGAGGCAGGGCCAGCTGCCTTCCCCAGGGGGGCTGCGGAACAGAAGGAGCAAACAACGACACAGCTGGCAAGTAAAAACACCCGCCGGCCCTGAAGACTTGGCTGCCTCAGAGAGCTGATGATGAAACGTCAGGTAACGCCACCAAGTGGAAGCATTTACGGGATTAAAAGAAAAGTTCAGGAGCGAGACTTCACACTCAGGATCTGCTCCGTGTACTGCCTGGTCTGCAGCAAGGAGTGAGCACTGATGGCTGAGCTGAGTTCAAAGACACGACACTACCTGCCCCCTCTGAGTTTTAATCGGGGCTATTCAGCCCTGGTGAGATGTGCTAGGCCACCAACATTGACAGAGAAGACAGGACCTGAGTGCTAGACTCACGTCCATACAACCTGAACTCCTATCTCCAGGGTCTTAAACGTGACCTCCAGATCACTGCCAGGCCTGCAAAGCTGCCTGGAGCTAAAACGAAAGCTGTGGAGAAGGGGAGCAATTTATTACACAACCTTTTCCTAGAGACACCTACCACATTTTCTAAGGGCGCAGCTCCAAATACTTTAAAGACGGGGTTGGGTTTGGAGGGTGAGATGCACAGAACGATGGCCTGCTGCCCCACTCTGGTGGTGTACTCATCCAGCGTTGCTCGGAGCTTCCTGAAACAGAGGCACGAAGCAGTGAGCAGGGATCAGCTGCTGAGGGAAACACAACCCCTCTCATCCTCAAGTCCCTTTCTTAATGCCCCCCATTGACAAACCAGGTGAGAAGCAGAGCCCCAGCTGGTCAGATTAGCCACACGGTGCTGCCCTGCTCCCGCAGGCCTGCTGTGCTCCCCGCAGCCCCACGGCAGCTCAAATATCAATTCTTCTCCCCGCTCTCCTTTTTCCCAGTGAGGCACAAAGTAAAGAGAAATCCCCAGAGCAGCAAAGCCAAGGACAGCGGGGGTCTGCGGATCCACTCTGTCACTGGCTAAGCCCATCGGTGATAGAGAAATTGTAAGGTAAAGAACGTTTTAACAAAAAAGGACTGCAAACGCAGGTTATTTTACACTCAGCCCCCTACCAGGGCATTGCAATTCCCCAGTACCAAAGCCCTGCTCGAACCAGAACCGTAGGCACTCAACTGACAACGACACAACAGGCAAGAACCAGAGATATTGCAACAGCTAAGCACAGGGAACCCACGTACTCCAACACCTGCCACATCAGCAGGTCCCTTTGGAACGATCTCTCTGTAGGAAGAAAGTGTTCCATCGTAGACTTTCCTCCTCTTATTAACTTCCAAGCAACGCAAGAGAACGTGGCAGAAACTTTGGCAGAACCTCGTTAAGCTGGAGGGAAGCAGCAGCTACCACCAGGCAACGTGAGCACGGCCGTAAGACAGTTTAGTTTCTGTCCTGGTCATTTCAGAGCCTGCTGCTAGCAGCAGACACGTTGCCAAAGAACCAGCACCAGCTCTGCAGAGATCCCAGAATCAGACACTAACCTCCCACCTGCTGCACGCTGGTGCTTGGTGTTTACCCAGACAGGTTAAACTGGTGAGAATGCACAGAAATTATGCATTTTGTCGGTATTTGACATGTCATAAAATGAAGCTGCTGCATGAAGGGAGAAGAAATAATTCCTTTACAGAGGAGTCTTTTAAAATAATGTGTTCCCATTTCAAGAGATTAAAAAAAAAAATCCTCTCCAGAAACATTGCACAAACATGGCTGAGTCAGCAGAGGTGGGGGAAGGAAAAATGAAATGCAGCTACAGAAGAAAGGGAGCCCACTCCTGGGAAATACTATTTAACGCTAACCCTGCTGTATTTCTCTCCATTTTGGACACGTACAAAGGGTGTTGTAGGACTCAGCAGGTGAATAAGCAGAACATAAGGAAACCAACTTGATTTCTCACCAACTTTGCAAGGAAAGGAAGAAAAGGTGACACTGGCCTTCGCTATTTCAGGGTGCTCAGCGTGCGTGCAGGAGGAAGCCAGCAAGTAACAGAGGCTGACAAATACACCAGCTTTTTTGATACAACCCAGTTAAGGCCAGAACAGCTTAAAAAGCAAAAATTATCTTCTTCCAAAGCATTCTGAGTGGTACCAGCCAATATTTCCAGATGGTTCCTAAGGACAGGATCGCAGGTGATCCTCAGAGAACACCTGCGCAGTCACGCCAGCACCGGCGCTCCTCGGTGGCCATCAGGTGGGCAGACCCGCTCAGAGCACTGGTGATGCAGCACTCGAAGGGCTACGGGGACTTCTGCCCACAGAGTTGTACAGCTTCTAAAGCCAAAGAGGGTCGGGATCAGCTTTAATGGGCTTCTCCTCTCAGTTCTCCTCCCCCCAGCTCTGTGCACTACAGGCTGGGTCAGTCTTTGTTGTGGATCCCACCACAAGGGTCACGGCAGCCCCAGTGATCAGAACACCACGTTAAAAATGAGCAAAGCAACGATTTGACCCATTTCTGCAAGTTAAAATACAGCTCGTGGGTTCCAGAAAAGATGCCCCAGACTCCTCAAGCTGGAGGACTCGTGGGCAGCACGTGGTCTCGTCACCGACGGCACTGGGAACAGACCGAGGAGGCAGACCTAGGTGTCAGGGTGCAGGCAGGAGGCCTTACCGTAGCAAACGCGTCTGCTGCCTCTTGCGGATCGACGGGTTGGATTCAAAAACGTGGGGTCGCTTTCGTTTTTTACCCGTTGCCACCGCAGCGGCTGCCGCCATCCCCACGGGGCCTGGAAATCAAACCACAGAGGGTGAATCAGCGCGCGCAGCTCAGGACCTGGCCCCCCAGGGACAGCCCTAAGGGCTCAGCTCGGGGACGTCCCCGCTGGACCAGGGTGACCCCAAATCCCCTGAGCTCCCATGCAGTTGGGCTCCCTCTTCTCCAGCATCAACGAGTGCATCAGAAGGGTCTCCAGTTCTCCAGCCTGGCAAGACCCAGCTCAGTCTCAGGTGAAAGTCACAGATTTCACAGATTTCACTCCAGAGTTCTCCTTCCAATCGTGTAATTACATATTTCATTTTCCAAACGCACCAAAAAACTCAAGCACTCCAGGATCTTAAACAGCCACCTGCAATCGAGGAGATCCTGGCAGCAGGTGAGGAGATGCCTGGTACAGAGCCAGGAATCCCGCTCAGACGCCTCAGCTGCAGCGTTAGGAGCCTATGGCTTTCCCTGGGGATTAAAGACCAGCTCTGATGGGAGAGAAATTGTAAATCCACAATAACTGGCAGCGTCCCACAACGGGCCCTGAAGCACAGCGGGGACCACGGCAGTGCAGAGCTGTTGCTTTCATGGTCACACTTCGGACAGTCTGTGTAATGGGAAGTCATTTCAGTTAGCTGATGTAGCATAGAAGGGTTTGGGTTGGAAGGGACCTCAAAGCCCATCTGGTTCCAACCCCTGCCATGGGCACAACACCTCCCAGCAGCCCAGGCTGCCCCCAGCCCCATCCAGCCTGGCCTTGGGCACCCCCAGGGATGGGGCACCCCCAGCTCCTCTGGGCAGCCTGGGCCAGAGCCTCACCACCCTCAGAGTAAAGAATTTCTTCTTATATCCAACCATATCTCCCCTCTTTCAGGTTAAAAGCCTTACCTCTTATCTTATTACTACATGTCTTTATGAAAAATCTCTCTCAGTTTTTCTTTTAAGCCCACTTTAGGTACAGGAAGGCCGCTGGAAGCACTCCCCGGAGCCTTCTCCTCTCCAGGCTGAGCACCCCCAGCTCCCTCAGCCTGGCCCCACAGCAGAGGGGCTCCAGCCCCTTCACCATCCTCATGGCCTCCTCTGGACCCATTTAAACAGGTCCATGTCCTTCTTTGCTGGGGGTTACTGGGCAAACCAAGTGACAGGCAGTGAACTGTGCTTCTAGCAGCGATCTCATGGTCTCTAAGGACCTGCCTCTGACTCCGTGGGTGCTGTGCGTGGTTTCTCCACGTGTCAGAGGACAAAGACCACATCAGGTGGCCCAAAAGAGACACACCTCTGTGTTTAACGAAGATACAGCCACCGGGGCAGGAAGCCCTTCACTACCAAACCCATGGCACCAGAGCAGTGACAGATGTCAGCGTTTTCTCCAGGCAGGACACGGCTCGGGGCTGACACTGCCACCCCATTTTTGGTGATCAGAAGTGACCAGAGCGCTACCTGCCGCAGGGACATCGAGCCCTGCAGTGTTCTGTTGTCCTGTGTGGGGGAAAAAGGATAAAAACATTGATTTGGGGGACTGGAGAAACACCAGCTGCAAAGAAGCTGCGCTTTGTGCAGGTTTTGGGCTGGGAGAGTCGGTGCCAGGCTTCTGCCCACTGGGGTGCAGCAAAACCCTCCTGTAATTCCCTGCCAGGCTTGGCAGGCTCCTGGAAAGGCAAACCAAAACCTTGCAGCAGTTGAGACTGCAAAAAGAAGAAGCAAAGGGACTGGGATGCTCAGCAGGACAGCGCTCAGGACCACGAAGCTGCGAGAGTGAACGTGCAGGCACAGCGGAGCTCCAGGAGGATTGCACATGGTCAGGGTGCAGTTTTTACGTTGCAGCTCAAGCAGATTTCACGTCAGCGTGTCAGCCCAACCTCAGGGAAAATAAAGCCAAGAAGGTGTCAAGTAAGTCGAGCAGAAATGGATCAGATGGGCATGCAGTGCGTGACAAAGCAAGGGGCCAGGCTTCGGTGCGCTGGGGAGGGAGGGCTGGTGGTAGCAGAGGAGGCAGAGGTCAGAGAAGGGTAGGAGCTGGGTTGAACTACCAAAGCAGCAGCTGGGCAGTCAGACCCACGTGGAGGTGCCGAAACAGAAAGCGACGGCAATGGGGACAGGCAAAGGTGCAGATGGGAGGAGGTAAAAATCAAAAATCCTGGTGGGACTTAAACAGAAAAGCACCACGCGATGGGCAAGCAACAAAGAAGAGTGCTTCGGGATCTAGGACAAAGGGAAGGGATGAGACAAGTTTACTTCACATATTTGGGGTGGTTTTAGGACACTTTCAATGGATTGAAAGTGGCAGATGCCCACGAGCAGCAGCAGCCTGGCTCCCAGAGGTGGCAGCAGTTCCCCAGCCCTGCCGTGCTCTGCTGAAACTTCTGTACAAGTTTCAAATCCCTGCCAGTAACCTCTACTCAAGCGTCTCTTCTCCGTTTCTATCTGCTCTTAACGCACGTGATCCGCCTCCTCTCGTGTCATGCAAGCGCAGAAAAGCTTCTCCAGGAACATTTTTGCCTTTTCACAACTCTCTACAGAGACTCCGAAAGGTTTTACTTACTTGTTGACACAACCTATAGGCAAGTCTACCCGTCAAACCATAAGCTGTTTATAGCAAGGGTTCACTGCTGAGCGTTTATATACCCCTTAGCAGGGACACTCGCTGCATTTTCGCTGCATTTAGGAGTGCTGATACACTTTTAGCTGCTTTCCACAACTTCACGGGTTCCATCAAGCAGGTCAGGAGCTTTATTCCTCAGATATGGAGTTGGGGAGTGCTTATTTATCGCTGCGTTTTTCTACCAGGGAGGTAGACTCACTACAAGGCAAACACTGAGGGTGCTTGGCAGGGGCTTTGCTGGAAGGAGCTGGTGATCCCGAAATACTTCTCCATTCCAGATACGCCACCACCATTTGTGGCATCACTTTGGGAAAGCCCTGAAGTGTGAGTGTCCTGGCTACGCAGAGCTACGTAGCAATGTTGGGTTATTTTGGCTGTTTACGTGGAGTTGAAATAAGCTTGCTCTCTGATATATTTGGTATTTTAGTTTCATTTTGGAGGCAGAATGTACTAGGGGCCTTTGCATTGTACAAGCCAATCTTATTCCCAGCGCCTGCACAGCACACACCAAGGCTCAGCTCAGCAACATCCAAGCAAGCAGCAGGGCTTGCGAGGAATTGGTCTCAGAGCTGGAGCAAAAAGGAAGCATCCCGTGGGGTGAAAAGATCACCTGGCCCCCAAAATGCTGTTTGGGACCTCTGTAAAAGCACCACATTCGGGAACAATGCTGAACGTCCCGCGGGCGTTACCTGCCGCGGCCAAGTGCGCCGTGACCTCGTCGGCAGCTGTGGAGTTGAGGATGTCAGAGTCATCGTAGGAGGTGTCCTCGGGGGAAGACGGCGAGTCTTCGTCCGCGCTCAGCATGCTGTGCTCCGTGTAGGTGGCCACGTGGACCTGCTGCACCTGCTGGGCCACTGCGTGGGCCTCGATGGTGGCCATGTGTTCTGTTTGGGTCACCCCGTGTTCTTCCATCAATAGAGGCTGCGAAGGGAGACAAAAAAAAAATCACAGGACAGGCATTAGGGACACTGATGCACCGTAAATGAGGGCAGGAGGAGGTTTCTGAGCCAGCTAGGCGAGCAGGCTGTGACCAGGAGGGAACAGAGGTTACCTCCCCTCGTGGTCTCCTGCAGGAGGGCAATAACCGTGCCAGGAGGAAGAAAAGGAACTTGAAGTGTTTGGAGAAGATCCCTGCTTCCAAGCAGGGCACACAGCACCCAGAGGCAGGCATCTTCGCTGGAGGGAAGGTTTTTACGGACCTGGTAGCCCTGGGACGAAGTGCCCTGCCCACACGTACCTGCCCAAAGCTGGACTTTTGCCGCCTTACTTCTTAGAGGCTGGAAACAGGCACAATCCTTACCAGCTAAGTATATTTACGACAATCATTACGACATAAAGCATATTTAACGTGTCTAGGGGTGAAGCACCGAGCAAAGTAGCAGCTCACACGGTCAGCAGGGCACTGGACCACACAGCACGAGCATAAACCTGGGCAGGGGGAACAAGACAGGAGAGGCTCAGGTAATTTCAGTATGTATCTACAATACGTTGGTGGCAAAGAACAGCACATCACACGCTCCTGCATCACACCAGCAGGGCTTCTTGGACTTCTGACCCCGCGAATACAGCCACTGAATTAAAAACTCTTCACCAACACCCTATTTGTGGAAATCTGTTCAGCTTTTTGGGAGGAGAGAGCCTGGATGCATGGCTGGGTAACGGCCTCGCGAGCTCCAACAAGACATGCCATCACACACGGCTTTTCTAAAGCTTTCAGTAACTTGTTATCAAAATAATCACCAGGCTTATTCCAACCACAAAAAAAAAAAAAAAAAAAAAACACACATCATCGTGACCACCGTGCAACAAAATGGCAGGAGCGATGGGACCAGGACGAACGCTTGGCCAAGGTTATTTTGGCCAACCCAGCCAGCAGCCAGAACGCAGAAAGAACAAAACTTGAGGTACTGCAAGAGACGATTACAAACGTGGGGCGCTCCATGGAAGAAATGGAGGAGAGTGGAGGACCCCTCAAAAGTTGAGGTGTTTGGTGGAAGGCAGAAGGAGGCCAAAGGAGAGAACCTTTGGAGTCTTGTACTGAATTTGGGAGAGGGAAAGAAGGGACGAGGCACATCCAAGGCTGTAGCATCTGTTGCAGCAGCTTTTAAGCAGCACAAGCTCAGAAGCCAGGAACTGGTTGCCGTAGTCTAGACAAGAAACAGAAGAAAAAACAGACAAGGTGGAAGCAGCCAGTCTTTAGACGCATTTATTTCTACCTCAAATCCCCTGACCAAGGAGCTGAAAGGTAACAGATCTCCCCCCCATCACCAGCTGTTTTCTACAGGCCTGTTTCCACCTGCCTTGCGATGCCTTTTGTACCTCGGCGTACCGAATGCAATGGACACTTACAGAACAGCTCTTCCAAAGGCAGTTCCAGCTCCAAGACGCCAAAACCAGGGGTGCGATTATTTTCGAGAGCCCCACCCTCGGAACAGGACCCTTTCCAAAACCATTTCCGCAGCTGACTCAAGCACACCCGTGTTGACGAACACAAGCTGCACCTCGAACATGTGGAGAACGTCCCCTGGGCAGTGCTGAGGGAAAGCTCCCCGCTCAAACGTCATCAAACAGGGCTGAGATGAAGTTTCTGGAGCAGCAGCAGGACCAAGCCATTGAAAGGAGGCTTGGAAGGAGCCAAGCAAGCCACTGGGCACACCGTTGGAAGACCCGTTATCGCGCCAGCGCTGCATACGTCACGATAACGCACACGTGTTGATCCTGCCCTACCTCTGGCTGCCATCCATCACCTCCTGAGGACCTGTCCAGTTGGCCAAGACGTTTGCAACCACCCCGTTCCTCGTGAAGTGACCACGGGCAGCAGAGAGCTTCCAAGTGGGTAGCGGACCCTAGGCTTTAGGATGAGGGAGCTGCACATCCACGCGCACAACGCTCGTTCTTCCTCTGTCCTCCCAAGACGTTTCGGCACGGCTTCTTGCTTACCAACGCGAAGAAATCCAGCTAGATCTTTCTGAAGTGTTACTGGACTTCCCCAAAAGCCAAAACAGATCTCCAAAGCATTTCGCCCCCCTCAATGCTGTCTGCTGAGCCGGAATCCAGAGTGTAGCCGACTCCTCGCAAAGCACCAGCCTCCCTCCAGCGACTACAGAGAGAAGCCTCAGCAGCTGCCTTCCAGCTTCGATACCGTGGGTTCACGGCTCACAGAAAAGGATCCTGGGCACGGAATCATTTTACTTTGTGTCTGTCTGTGGCTGGTTTCTCTCCTACACCCCAAACACCTCTCATAACAAGAGGAACATGAAATGAAGGCTCTCCCTTGTGCAGCACCAGAGCCGACCCCGTTAATTTGGCATCCTCCAACACAGCGGGATGGAGGCAGAGGGGAACTGCAGGTATTTATGTAAGAGATTTTTATCCTCAGGGTGCCCACATTGCTGTAGTGCACAGCAATAACCTAAATGTTGGGGTGAGGTTGGTCTGCGAGCCCCAGCTCAGGGGAGAGCAATTAAAACCAGAGAGCTGTGCTCCCAAGCGTCTGGGAGGAAGGATTTGCTCACACGTTTACTCACACCCAGCTGGTGTGCAAGCCCACTGAGGCTACAGCTAAAACCAATCCACCTCCCAGCTCACAATCCGCCCTAAAAGAGGCTAACGGAGCTGGATGCTGTTGTCCAGCCCTCCTTACACACCAGACCTTAACGTCAGAACCACCCCAAAACAGCAAGCCAAACACCTCCGTTAAGGCAGGGCCTACGATGCCGATGCACGTTGAAGCAAAGTGAAAGTTTCTGGTTGAAATAAATCAACCGTGATCTTCTTCGCAGGGCCTTACTTTGCCATTGCCACGGAAAAACGGGGGGAGCAGAGATTTTACACCAAACCTGAATGGAGCAGCTCAGCGGGCCAGGGTTTCCTGGAAGGGCACCCTGCTGCTTTCTCCGTGGTGCCACACAACTTCAAGGACTTTCCAGTAAAATAAAAAAGTGTAAGAATATTACCAGAATATAACCGAAGCGCAGAACCCATCCAGCTCACCAGGAAACAAGCCTGCGAGGCGACCAGTGCTTCAGGCGCCGGTTTCTTTAGGAGGAAAGGTGCTCAGATCGAGGCACGCTGACCCCTTGATGCCACTCAGAACGACGCTGTTCTTATAAATAAAACTGGTCGCAGACTGAAACCACTGGGCCACGTGTTCTTGAGTCGGCAAGGATCACCAAGAGCAGCACTCCTCATGGGCACAGTGATTACGTAGAGGTGAAGCCCACTCGATTCCAACCAGACCTAAGAGATTCCCAGAACCTGGCTGAGGCTGGGGGCACCTCGGGTCCTTCTGGTCCCCCCCAGTTATGCACATGGCAGTGCCACGAGCTCCAATAACTCATTTCCAGGTCACAATTGGAATTATTTCCAGTTTAACCTGACAGCTGATCTCACTCAATGCAGATCTGCTATTTTTCCAACCTCTACACTGCTTCTATCCGCACATTTTCCTTCCAGAAAGGTCCCAAACGTCCCCAAAATCTCAGACCAAAGGGAAAAAGTCTCGTAGGTGTGTGTTGAAGCCTCGGGTAGTTACTTGTATTCTTCACATACTCACGGTATTCCCGCAGGATTCCTGACACTCAGGCTTTGTGAGCAGGCACCTCACCTGAAGCTTCTGCTGGCCATTACCGAATTACTGATTTATTTCAGAAATGAGCGTTCACTGTTTCAGAAAAGCCATGTTTATTCCTGCGATACCTCATAAACGGGGGCGGTTTCAGGTGTAAGGAAACCCTCACAGCACGACGATGCCTGCTAAGACATTTCCTGGTGGTTGTAGCTCAGTCCAGAAGCCTTGGACGGCAGCCAGAAGTATTTTTATAGTCATTTAAATTGCTTAAAGAAATTATGAGGACAAAGCCCTCTGCTGAGGCTTCATGACCGTGCCGGGGTCCCTCTGCTGCACCAGTGGCTGCTGGCACCAGAGCTGGAAGGAAACCAGGCGCAGGAGGAGCAGAGCAACCCAGAACAGCAGAAAACAACACAAGCCCCATGAATTCTACATTAAATTCAAAGCCACGTGGATTAAAACAAAGTCTCGTCTACTCGGTGCAATCTCTGGTGTGGACGTAAAGAGAAGGAACCAGATCGACCCCAAACCCCGCAGGAGCAGCTCTCCTCTACCGGGTTTCACGTCGCCACACGGGTGCTTTACTGAGCCGAAAATGAAGCGTCCACACCAGAACAAACTGATGAGGCACGCCGACCCGGCTGGAAAAACCCTTACCAGACGTGGCCTGAGCTTATTTTTATCCTTCAGAGCACTCCGGGTGCTGTAGGCAGCCCGCCTCGCGGCGAGCATCCCAAATTCCCCCGGCACTTCACATCGGGCGTCTCATTTTTTTTTTTTATATACCAACCCACCCAGCATCACGCCTGGCCCCACCGAAACCCCGCTCAGATTGACCAGGAACTAAAGAGCTGCTGGGTCTGACGTCTTCGGCAGGTGAAATTATTTTGGAATGGATGCAAAACCATTGGGGAGGGATCATGGGGGAGGACGAAACGGCGGCTGCAGGGCACCGAGGCGCAGGGGCTGGCTTTACACCATTCTGTACGGGGCAAGCACAGGACTGGAAGCTGTCAGTCCCTGGATTTTCCCGTGTAGACACTCATGCTTTTCCAGAACGCACCTGATGAGCGATCAATGTCAGCAGTTACCTCGTTTAATAGACTCGTTAGCCTTTCCAGCACGGGGTGCCGGCCCTGTACTCATTTTACACCAACCCTCTCCTCCTCCCAGCATGGAGGCAGAGCAGAAAGGCTGGGTTACACGACCCACCTGGTGCTCTCCGAAGAAATGGCCTTGAATTGCTGAAAAAAGCTCAAATTTAGATGATACAGGAGCAAAACAGATGCCGTGGGAAGCAGTACCAAGTGAAGAAGAGGGGCGCTAAGCTTGCATCAGCTCCTAGCCCTGAAAGAGCGAGGCAGCCTGCATCAGGCTGCTCCTCATCCTTCTCCCATCACCCCAACTCCGTACCTAAGGGCGTCAGGGTGCACCAAAGCCCACAGACACCCACAGAGGCACAGCTCTCCCCCAAGAAACAGCACGCGCTGTTTCTTCACTAAGGTGTAACTCAGCCTGCTAGGTAGCTACAGACCCACCTGAAGTTAATTTAGAGGGCTTATCCAAGAGGGGGCCAATTTTACAAACCCGCTCTCACCAATAATCCCTCCGGCTCATTTCCTAATTTGTTTCAAAGGAACAGAACCACTCCTGTTGGTTTTGTGGTTGTTTTTTTTCCTCTTTCCTAACCCATTTTCTGGTTGATCCCCTCGCTGTGCTCAGCGCCGGCTCCTAATCGCCGACCCTGCTCCACACGGAAAATCGGGACGTCGCACTTCGCCGTCTGGCACCGCACAGCCCCGTCTCAAAACTAGCTTAAAAAAGGAAAAAAAAAATTAAAAATCTGTCTCATTATCCAAGCCGGGCATCCTCCTTGTGGCTTTAACTTCAGTGGAACGCTGCTCCATGCTCGGGGAGCTGATTTCTTCCAGAAAATGTGCAACACCTCCTTCCCTTTTTTTGTGTGTGTGAAGCCGACGAGCAGCTGGAGTTTAATACGCCCTTCATGGCTTCAAGCCTCCCCTGTAAAAAAGCGGCTCGCTTTGCGTTAAACAACCAACATCACACTGGCACTTTTGTTCTCGGGGGCTACTGTGGAGCGGGAAGCATCAGGGCCGCTGTGATCTGGGCCTGCTAGATCCCACGCAGCAGCTCCGCGGGCTTTGGGCACCCAGCAGCACCTCTGCGAGGAAACGGGCCTCTCCAGCAGCTCGGAGCCGTTTGCTGCTCGGCTTTTCTCCTTCCCCCAAGCTTGGAGGGGAGCCACGGGGTGGGCTCGCTAAGCGCCGCGATGCTCAGCACCATCCCCTGGCTGCCAGCAGGGTGGCACGGTGAAGGTCTCCAAAACGCCGGCACGCAGAGCCTCGCTCCTCAGTCCCGGTGGTTTACGCAGCAGCAGGTACAGCAGAGCACGTGGCCCACCTTTATTTCAAGAACCAGGGGGAGAAAGAAACTGCTTGCAGCTGGAACAGCTCCTCCTGCCACCGTGACCGTCGCCTAAGGGAGGAAATCTCAAATACCTTCGGTGATCTGGGCCAAGGCGACGGGGAGTTTTTCAGCTAACTGCCGTGTGTCATCCTGCACGCGTGAAATCAGATTAAAAAGCACTTCCTATGCACTTACCGCCCAAGGTTGTTTTATTTTAGAAGCTATTTCAAACCGCTGCTGTGTGTCCAGATAAATTCTAGACTCCCTGCGAAGATGGCCTGGAATAATTCCTAAGTGAAAAATGATCCAGGGAGAAATTAATCATCTGCCATTTACTAATGAAATAAAACCCTGTTTGGGTGTAATTACACATCTGAAATTGTCTGGAACCGCTTTTTGCTCTTCTGGCACGAAGCTCTCTGTGCAGTTTTTAGAGCTCATAGATGCTTCCTGGTCCCGTCAGCATCCCCACAGCAGGCTCTGGAGGTTGTGCTCACCAGGAGGAATTAACCTCACCCAGAAACAGAGCAAGAAAATCATGGTTTAGCCACCCAAACTTCGTTAGCCTCGTGTCTAGCGGCCTGCAGTGGCCAGAAACGGCCCATTTTGGAGAGGTTTGATGGTCTGAACTGGAGGAGCTGCCAGCCTCTAGCCAAGGACTAGAGGACAGCCTCTAAGCAAGCTCACGGCTGGCCTGGCCGCACTCCTCTTCCACCTGGGAGCAGAGCTGATCGCTGCTGGGCATCACATCGAACGAAACGCAGCTGTCCCAGTCCAGCGTGGCTCACAGGGCATTTCCAAAACCGCTTCCAGGTGGAGCTCACGGCTCCGCGGGAAGCGAAATCTCTCGTGGCTCCGCCACAGCACGCGGCCAGGCACAGCCCAGACCTCCTTCTGCCTCTTCTGAGAGGCGAGAAAAGAAGGAGGCACTCGTGTCCTCCCCAAAAGGAGGCCTCAGATTCCAGGTATCGGATGGAGCCCTCTCCATCGTGTCCATTGTCACGCTGCGTTGGCATCTCCCACGGTTAAATATTAGTCACGCGTTCACCTTTCCGACAGGCGCGATACCATTCCTCCGCCGGGACTGCCACTGCAGGTTCGATAAGGAAACAATGCCGCTAATCGGGAGAGACTGATTGGTATCTTTATCATCACCTCCCTCAGTTAAATGCACAAGGCCTGTAGCTGTGGAAAACGCTGTCCCCTTGCTCACGGAGAGAATTTGCCGGCCCGAGCCTCAGTGCAACAAAACCCGGCTTCGCCTGGTGAAGCTCGTGGCACTCCGAAGACGTGCAAGGCTTCGGGCAGGGCCGGCCGCTCGGGACTGATCCTGTGCACACCCTCCACGATGGCAAGGTAACGGGTGCCAGCTTTTACCTGTCCCATCAGGACCGAAGCTAACTCCGTATTTCTCGCTGGCTCATGGCGGCACGGGGACGGTAGCCACAGGTCGGCTGAGATGCGGTAACCCAAGCTCTAACAGGGACTGAAACCACCCAGCTCTCATTCCACAGCGTCCTCCTGTGGCATAATGCAATTATCCTTTTAATTAGGGCGGAAACGCAATCCTACGCTACCAGTTGTGGCACTAAAAAAGTCCTAAAAATATATAAATTCCAGGAAACCAAACCAAAACCCCCTTCATTACTGCGCGCGTTTCATCACCGGCTCACCTAAAAGAATAAACACATCGTGCTGCGGGAAACGCTGCCCGGAAAAGAGATGAATGGGGTTTTGCACACATTAATTAGTTGCACAAACTCCTATTTGCTGAAGTTTCTGCTGAAAGCCATCGTTTGGAAACGAGATAGGCCGCTCATCCCACAACGGGCGCTGCGATTTGCAGCCGGCCCTTCCTGCGGTTTAACTTCACATCTGTAGCACCAACTGCTGCCAGATCTGCCTTTTTCTCCTCTTTTTCTCCCAAATTTTAGGCAATTTAATTTTATTTCTTCCCCCCAGCATCCATGAGGAACGCCTGGGGCAGAGCCGCCCTCCCCGCGACGCGCTGCAGGACGCGGTCCGACACGCACCCGGGCGCCGTGCCGCGGCCTCGGAGGCAGCTCCACGTCAACGCACGCATCCTGCTGCTTCCAGAACCACTCAGAAACCCCAATTTCAAATTATTTCACTCCAAACCGTACGGCCCAGAAGTCATTTCAACCAAGTTAGCCATCTCCAGCTGATAGGGCTTTGTAATTTACAGCCAGCGCTCCGTCCTCGCGCCAAGGGGAAACACACACAAAAAGAACACTTCTTTTAAAGATCTTATTCTACCTAAGCTTTTTTCCTCTCTTCTCTTCCCAAAAGCTGTTCAAGAGGAGGAGCTGTGCACGCGGGGGCCTCCAGACACAGCCTCTGACACCCGCTGTGGGATGTGGAGGAAGGCAGCCGTGCGCTCTGCTGGGTTTGGGGACGCTCCTCCGACCTCACAGCGCGGCGCCTGTGCCTCGAGCACAGCCGAGCTCAGGTCTGCACCCATAAAACTCAGGATTCCTCTTCCTCAGCTCCAAGCTCACCAACGGGCAAAGCTCCTCAGGAGAAAGCCTGAAGGGAAGGAGAAAAACCCCAAGAAGGTGTGCTCTCGGTCAAAAATACTCGCAGGACCCCATAAATACGGCACGGAGACTCCGCGGCTGTGGTCCTGCGAGTATTTTTGACCCAGACAATGGGGAAGTTTCCCAAGCCTCAGAGTCATCCCCGTTTGATGAGCTTAATTAGGCGGTTACGTAACGAGCCGTGGGTGGGAACCCTTTTTTCAGGTTTGCCTCTACGGAAGCGATGCTCAGAGGAGCACACCTTCCACCCAAAGTGCTCCGAGTCTCTGCCCGTCTGTCCCAGAGGAGGAAAAAGAAGTGTTTTGTTGGCATCCAGACGTCGGCGTGCACCACGACACCTTCCGCCCTCCTGCATGCTCCACGTGGCGCAGCCTCCACTTCTCCGGTTTGTCGGTCCAACGGGAGGCTCGTCCGCAGCAAAACACCGGCTGGATGTCCTTCACATGGGGCTGGGCCATCAGGAGAGCTCCAAAACGCAGCTCTGGGGCCTCGGTCACCCTCTTCAGCTCCCTGCAGCCTTTAACTGAGGCTCTTCCCAACGCTCCTGCCGACAGCAAAGCCCCAGGGGGGCCTGAAAAGCTTCAGGGGCCTGAGGACGCCCACGCTTGGGGCTGGGTGCTCCTGGTGGAAGCTCGATAATCGGTGGAAGCAGAGAGAAGATGCTCGTGATGCCGTTTTATGGTCCGTCCACGGATGCTGCGCAGTGCTTGGAGAACACGGGGGCTCGCTAGGATCGCCCACCTCAGCACCAGTTTCCTCCTTAAGTTGTGATTCACAGGGTTAAACAGACCAAGGCGTCTATTTCAATGATAATTTATTTAGTAACTCATGCACTGAGTATCAGGCGTACAAAAGAAATATAAATCATCTATTTTTCCTACGGACCTGCAGGAACTGCAGTTAGAAAAAGGCCGAAGGTGAATTTTACAGCAGTACTTGCCCTCAAAAATCAACAGCAGCCCCTCTCTCCTGCCAGCACCTGACACCCTCACGTACAAAAACATCACATTTTCGTGGCAGAAGGGGTGCAGGGACGCTCCGCAGGCACTGCGCCCCGTCCTTCCTACAAGTTCCTTTCCCAGATCACAGGAGGGCTCAGCAAAAATTGGAAGGAATCCCCAAAGCCTTCAGGAGATGGAGAGGCTGCGGAGAATCTCAGCTGCTGGGCGAGGAGCAGGTGGAAGCAGTAACACCAACGCTCCCAGCACACACACGGCAGCGCAAGTTTGACCTGCTGTAGCCCAGCAGCAGGATTTGTGCTCCCACCCTCAGCTCCTGCCGTCATTTGTGCTCCTTTATTTTCACTTACGAGGCTGAAATCTTCCAGGCTTGAGCCTGCCAGAGGTGACCTAGCTGTTAAGTTTAAAGACGATTCGGGCTCCCGAGCAACAGGCAGATCACAGATTCCAACACTTGGGGCAGTCCTCACGGCAAAACACCCCAGGTGTGAAAGCGCAGGCGACCGGTTGTGGGGTTTTTACCCAGGAAAGCTGAGAAATGAAGCGGGATACTACCGTGTGTAAACCCCTGGGTGGCCAGGCTTCGGCAGAAGCAAAGAGCTGCCTGCAAGGGGCACCCCTGGCTCAGCCCACAGCCACCCAGGGTCTGGTTTGTGCCAGGGCCTTCACTCAGGGGCTCCAGACACTCCCCGGCACGCCGCGGACCCCGTCCACGAGGCAAACCGTGCCCAGTAGCTTCAGCAGAGCGCAGCCACTGCTCACCGTAAAGCCCGCGCCTCAACGGGGGGAGACCTGAGAAACAACCGCGATGCGACGCTCCGTAAAACAGAAACGCGTGGGGAATTACGGGGGCTTATCAGATATAAAGGCCGCTCTGTAACGCTCCTCCGTGATGGATGAGATCAAAACCCTAAAGGAAGAGTTGGTGAGATCCCGGCCCTTCCAACGCCACCACGACCAGCAGGTACTCCCTCTCACCCCCCAGTGGAAAACTTCTTGCTCCCAGTTTGACCACAGACAGTAAAAAAAAAAAGATGAACGCTTTCTCTCTCGTCCGTTCCCCCAGCATTCAGACACCGTAAAAGCAATCCCACAGCTTGTAAGAACGAGCAGCTGTGGTGTGGGTGACCCCAAAGCCGTGACGTCCCCAACGAAACTCGTCTGGACACGGGGCGAGCCGAATTCAGCCTGGCTGCGAGCACGGCTGGGGGCACAAACCACACCGGCAGGGCCCTTCTGGGGGTAAAACACCCAATTCGGGTAAGGATCATGGCCCCGCGGGGGGCAAAAACTCAAGGCGATGAGCCCCCGAGGGTGCTGAGCCCCACTGGGATGGGGAGGGATGGCTGGGGGGCACCAGGGCACGGGGAGTGCCTTCGGGGGGGGAATGTGAAAAGGGGGAAAAGGAGAGGAAAAAAGGGGGGGGAGGTGGGGGGGAAATATAAAAAGAGGGGGGG